>JANKKB010029419.1:10680-23149 GCA_026225775.1 Bursera palmeri | reverse complement strand
AACATGGTTCATCTATGAAGGTTCAATTTATTTGATAAGTAATATAAAAGTTATACTATGTGTCCTTACCGTATACAATTTCTCATGATTATGTCTCTAAAGAGATCAAACAACTAAGAGTTTCTATACCAAAATATCAATTTCAATTTTAACAAAAAACTTCTTTTAAAAAAAAGTATAAAATCATTAAAAAATAATATTAAATAAAAATAACCGCGTAACGCATGGACTTTACGTATAGTTTTGATTATATTTTAAAGTTAAATATTTTAGTGAGTGTTATTTAAGTAATAAGAATTAATTTTATACTTTAGCCTTTAAAACAGTGGAATAAATAAGGATAATTATAAGGTAATTAAAAGTAACGTCAGTCACAAGACACGTCGACGTTTTGGTATAACAAATCCATCCATCCTGTCAAGGCATTTATTTTCTCTTTTCCATTGAATTGAGACTGGCCAAACTCGCGAGGAGAACAAAAACGAGATTCCCCTCGTCTACTGGCACAGCCTCAGCCTCAGCCTCAGCCTCGCTCGCTGGTAAGCTTTCTTCTATGCTTCCACTAAACGACATCCTAGGGTTCCTTTTTATTTCTTACGACTTGTCAGTTCCTGATTTTAAAATTCTTGTTATATCGGTTTGTAATTGTAGTTCTCACTTCAAAATCGTATATTAACTCGTGTTATTCGAGATTAATTTTGGTAATTTTTTATTATTTTATTTTTTCAACTCTCAGAAGAATATAGTTCGATTTTTTATTGGTTTGCTTGCTCTTCTTTGTTTTCGTTGATATAGAAAATTGATGGGAGTTGGAATCTTCGACTCATAAAAGGGTGAAGAAGTAGCATAACTTACCCTGGGTTGGTTTGAAGTAGTGACCCAGTTGAATATTTTTTTTTGCAATTCTTTTTTAAAAACTTTATAATTATGTGGTAGGAGCAGAAATTGATCAATTTTCGTAATTATGTGCTAGATTTGATTAGGTGGGCAAAAGTCTGTGAGTTGAAAAAATGCTTCAAATTAGGCTTAAGAAGATACCGTCATCAGATGGTGGTGGAGCAGTGAAGCCCTTGCCAGTGGAAACTGTGACGGTTGCATGTCCGGACCATCTTGTCCTTGCTGATCTTCCTGTAGCCAAGGGCATTGGTGCAGCAACTGCTGCTTCACTTGTCAAGACTGTGGGTCGCAGGTCTCGACGCCAGCTTGGTGAGAGAGTCCATTTTTGTGTACGCTGTGATTTTCCAATTGCTATCTATGGGCGCTTGGTATGTTCTACTGTTGCTGCTTATAAATGTTGCTTGCTTTTTAGACTTGGTGTTTTTCCTAGTATGCCTTTTCTACTTTTGAATGTTTTGGTCTCGCATGATGTTCATCTTGATGATGTAGTTTTAAATAAGGGCATGGGAGTAGGGAATGGCGATTTTCCTTTTTAACATCAACCATGGAAGTTTGATTTGTGATGGTTAACTGTCTTTTTTTTTTTTAAATAATCATTGAAAGGAAAGGATAGTTTAAATACTTGTTGGTACTTATGTAGGAGGATGTGTCTAATTTTAGTTTTTCTGATCTTGTTGATTCTAAGTTGTAACACGTATGTATTCAAATGCCACTATGCTTGTAGAGGGTTACTTCACATAAGATTTTGGAAATCCCGAATTATTTTTCATTCAACTCATCTTTTGTGTGAGTGGTCTGCCCATCTGTGGAATCATTTGTTTTAACTTCCCTAAACATGTACCACGGCCAGTGCTTTGATAATATACAACTATTTTCTCTATGCTAACAAGTATTTATTCTTGCAGAATCCTTGTGAGCATGTCTTCTGTCTTGATTGTGCCAGGAGTGATTCAATATGCTATCTGTAAGGAGATACCAGATCTTCACATTCTATAAATAAATTCATGAACCCTGGTGATGCCGTTACAATAAATTACTTATATTTATGCAATGTTCTGTGCTCTTCTTCTACATGTTTTCTCACAATAGTTCCAGAAATTCAAAAGTAACCCGGAGCCAATTATATGAATTATGAAGAATGTGTTTAGCAATTCTTAACTTGGTTTGGTTTGTGAACTAGTGTGTCAATTTAATTTAGAGTATACGGGATTTTGTGCGGACTCAAATTGACACTCCGACCTTAATCTGAAATGAGATTGAGTTCCTATGTTTTGATCTGGAAATCTTTAATCGTCCTTGTTGCTCATGACTGTCTGAGTTGCCTGTTTCTGGGGACTTATCCATCTAAATTCAAAGGCAGCAATGAGAGATTAATTTAGTGCATTGTGTTTATTATGGAAAAAAAGTGTTGAATTGTGTTGGGTCAAATCCTAGTTGGGATAGCCTAAAAAGGAAAATTTTGCTTTGAACTGCAGTAAGATTTATTAATTAATTTTATCCTAGTTCCTTTGTGTTTCCTCTTCTGATTTTGGATGTAGTATCTTGATAATGATCTAAGACCATCATTGCCTATCAGTTTTTAGGGACTTAAACTCTAGGGAGTTGATCAGTGACTTGAAAGTAAAAGAAACTTTAAAATAGCAGGCAGTTTCCTTGGCATTAAAACTATAATGGTTTTTATGTTGTTTGTATTTCTGTGGTAAAACTTCTTTTGACTAGTTTAAATGATTTGAGGAATTTGCTAGGCAGCTTTTTGATGTTTCATTGAATGCAGTTGTGATGAACGTATTCAGAAGATCCAGACAATCAAAATGATGGAGGGCATCTTCATTTGCGCTGCCCCACACTGTCTCAAGTCTTTCTTGAAGAAAACTGATTTCGAGTCTCATATTCATCAGAGCCATGGTGACCTGCTACAGCCCGATGCAGAGAAAGAAGATGGTAATGAATCTGAAAGTTTGAGTGCCAAACAACCTACAGTTTCAGATTCCTCTGTTCGAGCTCCACCGAGGCCAGTAATTTCTCCTGGTTCAAATTCCCAGCTTAATGATCGTGAAGACAAAGCTCGTCGGCAGCAGCCTAGAGAGCAACAACCACCAAGGGGTATCATGCCACTGAAACCACCATCAGTTTTTGGGCAAGTCCAAAATTACCAATCAGAGCCTCAATCTGATAACAATCTTCCCCCAGGCTTCGAGAGGCCTGGTCCCCATAATCGCTTCCAACATAGCTTTGACGCACAGGGCAATCCACAAGAATCGAGCCAACAGCAAGGACTTTTATCAGAGAACCAATTCCCTGAATATCCACCTGTGCATTCCATTCAACCACCTAACTTTGTTGTGCCCATGAATACAAATCCTTTGTTGACCCCTCCATTTGGTGCTCCTTCATTCCCAGCTGAAGGATCTCAACAGTTTTATGGGGCTCCTTATGGGATGCCTAGGCCAGACTCTGTACCAGAAGTTGGATTGGAGCAAGCATCATTATTGGGTTTTCCACCAGGTCCACCAGGGGGCGTAAATTTTCCAGGAGGTTATCCTCAGCTTTGGAACGCTGGGCCTGCTGGTGTGCCTTTTGAAGTTCCATCAGGGGGCCAAGGAGTTGCCGAAGGTTTTGCAAACTTATCAGATTCTCAAGGTAAAGCAGCGTTTTATCAAGGTTATCCTCAAAATCCAGGTGGTTTGCCGATGATTCCTCCTCCCCTACCAACAACCAACAAGGGGATGGAAGGTGTGCAGGGTACTAATGCAATAGATCCCAGGGATGGCAAGGGTCTATTGGCACCATCGCCCATGTCACTCCCACCACCCCCACCAGGACCACCACCGCAGTCTCACATGTCACAACTTAAACGAGGGAGGTATTACTCCGGTGATATGGTTCGTGAAGGTCAGGGTTTTGGATGGCAACATGAGAATCGTGATAGCTTCGGAAGTAGCCAGGACTAGGAAATTGCCATTATTTTTTTGGGCATTATGGCATGTAATTTTGTGTGCTAAACTTTTTGCCTTGGTCAATTAGCCCACTGGGTCATATTTCATTCTCACTATTCTCTGTTTTGGGTTATTTTGGTTCATACATCTCAATCCAAGCAAAATTTTTATAGCAAAAAAGTCTCTTTGCCTGAGCAGAAAATTTTTTCGTACAGATTTTATCAATAAAATTATATTTTCTAGTATGAGTAAATGTTATTTTCCTTCTCCACCTTCAGATATTAACAACAAATGTAAATAGTTTTAAATTGATGGCTTAAACGGTCGGTGTCTTTGCCCTTTTTATTCACGTTGAGTTGCCTAATTCAAATATTGCATGTGATTCTTTCTTGTGGCTTTCCACAGATGAAATACTTTTGAGTTTAGACTGTTGTAATTTGAACTTTGAACTTTAAAATTTTTATATTAAAATTAACTACCCATTAATCTTATTATTGACAGGGTTAAGGATAAGGACAAAAATAATCAAATTTTGAGGGTGTTTTGGAGACCAGTCAAATTTTAATTATTTTTGTAATTGTTTAACCAAAGGACATGTCAGTAGACTTGTCAACTCGTAAGGGCTTTTATGGTCTGAAGAGCATTAGTCGCCGTTCGGATCGAATTATCCTCACGGCCTGCCAATAAGAGTGACAAGTTAGCTAAGCAATAAAAAAAAAATATTAAACATGTTATTTGTCAAGTCTTCAAATTTAGTTATTTTTAAATGTGTTATTAAATTGATAATCTTGTAACTTTTTTTACTCAACTATTTACGAATTCTTAAAGACTTGCATAAATGAGAGTAAGAAATCTGATTCAAACTTAATGGCAATTATATGGCGGGAATTTATAAACAAAAATCAGGATTACTGAACTGAATTCGAGCCGAGATTAAGTAGGAAATCATGTAAGAAGAGCTACATATCAGCTCAATTATATGGCGGGAATTTATAAACAAAAATCAGGATTACTGAACTGAATTCGAGCCCAGATTAAGTACGAAATCATGTAAGAAGAGCTACATATCAGCTTTCTAAGAAGTACTGAGGCAGTTTAAGCGAGAAGAAAAAGAGAGGTGTAGCTCTGCCCAATAGCGGTCTGGCGTCGATAATGATCAGTGATGCCGCAGACAGCTAAGTTGGAGATGAAGGTGAATTAGTATGATATAAATACTAGTAAATGTGAAATGGAAGAGGGATGTCGACAGAAAACTTCTCGCAAAGACTTTTTTTCTATGATCGTACATTGTATTATATTCCATCTTAATCCCAGGCCAAGCTAGCAATGCCTATGGCCAGTAACTGCCAAAAGAAGTCTTCAGTACGCTTTCATGTGATTAATATGTGTGCTTGAATCCTCCTATGATTTTATTTTTATTTGTTTTGGCAATTTATATTGAAACAGGAATGGGAAAATATCCAAACCCATAAAAGATAGCTGACACCGGACAATAGAGACAGTGGCATCAGATAGAGGTCGAGTTACAGATAGTAATGAATGATTTTTTTTTTTTTTTTTTTTCTGGGTCATTAATATCTGNACACCGGACAATAGAGACAGTGGCATCAGATAGAGGTCGAGTTACAGATAGTAATGAATGATTTTTTTTTTTTTTTTTTCTGGGTCATTAATATCTGATGAAGTTTCCAGTGTTAACGAGCTTTAGCGTGATATTAGCTTACGTACTTGTCCAGAAACTAAAAGAACTTGAATTCCACAGGTTAGCTTGTATTTCAAAGCAAAAACTGTATCTCGTTGTATATCTTTTAGTTTCCCTCGAAATAATCAGGGTAAAAGCTCCTACTTTTTCTAGAAAAAAGAACTCTCCACAATCTAAAAACCCAGCAACTAAATAAGGACACCAAAAGAAGAGATCATGGTTTTATAAATACATTCTCCCACACCCTGAAGCTCAATAAAAAAACAAATCATGCCTCTCCACTGACACTCCCCATCTACTCACAAAAGAAGAAATCAGCTTAGCTTTTTCTTCTCTAAAATCCATTTTCGGACTCTGCCAGCAATTACCATATCAAATTTCACATACAGTTGCTGCAATTTCTCATAGCTCATAATTGCATATTTGTCAATAGAATCTTCATACCTCTCATATAAAGCTGGAAGTGTAAGAACAATAACAAGGCCTGCAACAGAGGAAAGTTGATGAATGGAATTATATAATGGAAACTAAATTACGTCCCAAAAATTTTAAAAGTTATTAAAAAGCACATTCTCAAAATTGTCCACACTCGATTCTTGAGGCTGGCTATAATTTTGTAATGGTTATTAGGAAACCAAATGATACTAGTAAAAACTGGAACTTACTGGTGTAGCCTAACGTAAGAAAATCCGTCAAGCCACCAACAAAGTAAAGCAGCCACAAATATACAGCTACTTTGAAGAATAACCTCGAGTCCTTACCCAAGGCAACATCCTGGGAAACTGAGAGCAAGTCATTTACACGTGTACGGATGAAAGCTGCTGCTTCATTGACAATTTCTTCTGATAGATACAGCTCTGGAAGGGGTGGAGCAGGTCTGTTCAAGAGAAAGAGAAAGCTGATGGTAATGCAATTTTCTAATTGATTTTGTTAACATAAAAATCCATCATTCTTTGTATTCCGGCGATAATTACGCACATATTGTCTGAATTGGTGGACCACAGGAACGAGACCATCAAATTGTAGGTCGCTACCAGATACGTCATAGCTCAAAATTTTACAAAGAGGAACATCCTAACATTCATTTTGCATAATTTAAGATGCGAAAACTCATTTCAATTGTTTTTAGTCGGTGTTTCTTGTCGAAACATGATATATGAGTTCATTGATCAGATTGATGCCCATTCCCTTTCTCCAACTCAATATCTAAGTTCACCTCTCTTAAAAATACTAGTCAATGTAGTTTCAATGGGGACAAAAGAAACCCATATGCAAGGACTGGCACTGAAACGCCATGATGAAATGAAAATTTTATAACACTTTCATTCGGTAAATTCTCAAAAAGAACAGTCAACAGTATCTTTAATGCGGAATTACTATATTATCTAGACCTCAAATTTAAGACAATCTCAAAATGCAGTTTGTAGAAACATGAAAGTAGATACGCCAATCCAAAATGTTGAATCAGGGAATTAAAGGGAACTGAAGATATAGCTGCATTCTCAAGGGAGAAAAAACCAATAATCTGAAAAATGTGTTGCTTACTAAAATATTGGCACAATAACCACATACGTCAGAGTTTGAAAATCAGCAAATCAATTGTAAAGGTAGTTAAAGGCAACATTTTCTATGCATATTACCGATTAAGAATTGCTGCAGATTTGGCCCAGAGAAATAGAATGACAATGAGGAGGAGGAGAACACTAGAGACAAGCGACAACAGAGTATAACCAGACCTCTCAAACACCACCCAAGCAGCAAAAGTTACCAACAATATCCCCACTGTTATGTTCCTTTGTCTCCAAAGAATCACATCTGCAACTGTTCAAACAAAGACGAACATACTTTAAATTCCTTAACAACACAATCCATTTATATGGGATCAAAGACAAGGTCCTCCTCTACTAAATTTATATCTACAAATATAATTTAAAAGCTGCTTGGCACCAATGATCATTGCAAAACGAATGAATTACATAGATTTGATCATCAATAATCAAAGTAAAGATTGACTTACCAAGACCTCCTCCAAGGATTTCATGAACAGTTCTCTGTCTGTTGAACAATCGATCGGAAGAGCCCATTTAGAAGAAAGTGAAAAGATAAGACTGAATCCAGTTGAGATCTCTAAAAACCAAAAAATGTATCAAAGAGATCAAATTCAGAGAAGAGAAAAAGAAAAGCAGTAGC
Organism: Bursera palmeri; assembly: GCA_026225775.1. Classification (NCBI taxonomy): domain Eukaryota; kingdom Viridiplantae; phylum Streptophyta; class Magnoliopsida; order Sapindales; family Burseraceae; genus Bursera; species Bursera palmeri. The sequence goes on along the minus strand of JANKKB010029419.1, from coordinate 15,424 downwards.
TTCTGTTGTGTTACCCTTATATCTACCTACTATTTGCTTCTTTTTTGTTTTTGGGGGTGAAGTTAGTCGCGCGAATAAAATAAAAAGAGGATGATGAGAGTTGAAAGGTGTGTTGTTGGAGAGTCAGATTCCAGCCTAAAAGTGTCATCCCACTCATAGCTTTTCTTCTCTTTTGTTTTGGGTTTGGTTGTAATTTTATCCCATTTTTATGATTTTTTTGAATAATTATAAATTACATAAACCATAGTAATATTGTAAACAGAGAGTCTCGAGAATGTAAAAACATTCCTTCCATGACTGCTCTGCGCATGTGGGCTGCTCTCCGTTACAATTCTAGATTTTCAACTTTTGATTTGAGAATGTTCATGCCATTCAATGCGTGTATCTTTGTCGATCGGCTTTTAGTGAGGGTAATGGCTGCTATTTTCTCCAGCATTCAGGGGCTATGCAACCGTTGTTGGCCGCAAAACGATGTGTTTCACGCTTCTTCCTTAAAGTTTCCATATCTTTCGCAGGGTCATAGCTAGCTGGTGATTTTTGTGCAACAAGATCAATCACAACATAGCTTTGGAGAGATCTACAGAACCCTAAGAAAGCATCCAAGTCCCATTCGCTAATCATCATGGATATATCTGCAGATGATTTCTAGTTTTGAAGGCTTTTTTTGAATAAAAAGAAAAGAAAAAATTATAATTGTAGAGTTGGTACAACCCCTTTTTAGGAATTATCAAAATCCCCAATTCGGCAATAAAACAATGGGGCAGCTGAAATGTAATTTCTCGAAGAAGCTTTAACAATGTTATTTTAGACTTTGACAAAGTATAACAATGAACTATATACTGCGCAACAGAACCACCTTGGTGTTAAGGATGTGTATCAATATCTAACCTGACGTGGATCATCATCGCTCAAACAGTAAGGAAGAGTTACAAAAAATTTAACCTTCTTGTGCAGTTTTTCCCTTGCTCTCTTCATTTTCATTTTGCGGAGCACTGGGTTGCGTACTAGCTTCCCCACTAGCTTCGGTACTAGCTTCAGCACTAGTTACTGCCGGTGTAGAATCCACCAAGCTGGCAGCTATTGCAGCCTTCAGGTCCTCATCTTCAATCTCTGAAAAGGAATCAGCCTCCCCAAATGATGGATCCGAATGCTGTGGGGTCAATTTGATTCTCTTGGGTCCCTCTCTTGAGTTGCAAGATTTGGTAATCCTCTCAGCATCTTCAGGTGACAGCCATTGGCCATAAACATTAGCTGTCTCGGAGGATGAAATCGGGCACTCCTTTGGAAAGTTTCCTCTCACCAGGAAAATGCTCCAGCCAAAGCCTTTCAGAGAATCCAGATAGGCTGAGAGGTAAAACTTTGAGAGGTGCTCTGGGGCTGCATAAAGACTGTCAAAATTATACCACTCTTCATTCACTTTCCTGATACAGAACCAATGGTCATGCAAATGGCAAACAAAAGCATTTTCTTTTTCAGGATCTATCTGAGCAGGCTCGGCAACAGGGCAATTAAGGGGAATGACTTGCAGGTCCCACACCTCTAATGCCTTCTCTAAAACCTGCACACAACAGACAGAATCAAACAAGATGATATGCTGTTGAGAACCAATAGCTCCCAACTGTGTGGGTGTGCGTGAATGTATAACAACATGAAGTCATAACCAATGTGGATGAAGGAACTGGTTACCAATTGGTTTCACCCATATAGGTGAATTCAAAGAGAAGTCAAGTATTATATACACCCTTATGTGCCAGTACTAGAACAGATTTCAAACCAAATGAAATTTGTGTCTGCAGAGGAAATAGACACATGACATTCCACAAAAAGAAAAAGGAACTAAAAGAAAACAAAAAGTTCACCATGATAATTCAATGTCAATCTTCTTTCTTCGAAGTAACTCCAAATTTGATGACCTAAGCAACAAAGCAAAGCTACTAACTAGAAAGGGCAGGTAGCGAAAAAACTAGCAAACAAACCTTGTCATGGTTACACCAGTTCACTCACATAAAGAAAGCACAAAAAGGAAAAGTGTACTTATCACACAGTACCGTCAAATATAGTTTCCCTAGATTTTTAGGGTAATGGCTCTACAACAGTTCTGTAATTCTTTGAATGATTTTCTGAGATGTAGTGGAAATTAGCCACAAGTAGAAGTACAAAAATCACTCTGCTACAGAAGTTAAGCAGTTATGTAAACAGTGACCATCGAAAAATAGATGGCTGTGGTATTCATTCAAAGTGCATTCAATAATTATTGTATTGACAGATGCTGCAATTTTTCTAATGCAAACCATTACAAACACCTTTATCACAAGAAAAACTAAGGAATTTGAAACAACAATTAAAATAAATAACTGTATGTGAAGTATGGCTATTTTTTTTTTAAGTTTTGAATGTTAGAAGACTCTCAAAAGTATATCCATCCATTTCTGTCCAAAGTTTAGATGGAGAAAGGCTACGAAAAAAGAATAAGGAATTGAACGATAATTTTCATAGCGTAATCCGATAAAACTATAGCTTCCATTTACTAAACATAAACTATTCAGCAGTTAATTTGCGCTTCCAGAAAATCAAAGCATCTACCTCCTTGTCCCTAAATTTCTTAGTGGTCTAATTAAGAATAACAAAAATTAAACAAACCGATCCTAACATACTCAATCTCTAGCACCCAAGACCTAATATTCCTAAGGCATGGCATAAAGTAGCCAAGATGAATGAGGTGAGGGTAGGCTTCAATTCCAAAACTCACATCACCTAGGTTAGTGATGATCACTACACTATGTAGAGACCCTCCTCCCATTAGTATATGGCCTTTGAGCCCATATCTGGGCTCAGATAGCCTACATGCTCATCGGCTCAAATAGCCCACACAAGAATGTGTAACCCCTAAAGGGGTAGATTGTAGTACCTAAGACCCAATACCCATTAGGTAGCATAGAGTGGCTAAGATGGATGAAGTAAGGGTCAGTTTCAGTTTAGAATCTCACATCACCTTGTTAGAGAAGATCACTGGGTTATGTGTGTAAAGACCACCCTCCCATTAGTATAAAGCCTATTTGAGAAAGCCCAAAAACAAAACTGTAGGCTTGGACCTAAAACGGACAAATCATACTATGTGAGAGCAGACTGTTACAACATCCTTTCCATAACTAGGCTAAAAGGAAAGGAAAGAACAAAACTCAATACGAAGAGAACCAATTTATATTTCACCTTTACATATAAAACTACGAATACATATCTAAAACCTCAACATATAATTAAATAATAATCCAATTCAAATATAGTAATCCATCTTCACTCCCCTTTCGGGATACTGATACCGAACAATGAGACGTATATTGGCACCACTTGAGTCCTTTATTAGTAAAATACTTTACTTGGGCTGGAAAAGTAATTGGAGCTGCTCTAAAGTTTGTATGAGATGTCTCTAGATTTCTATAGGAACTGTTTGAAGGCTTGAAAGTCATTGGTTGCTTAATGGCTAAGCTTAATTAAAATGGAATTTGAAAATATAGATTTTCCTAAATGTCAACTTCATAGAATATTAACTTTTCCAAATCATTATAATGCATTTTAGATCATTAGAACACACAAAAACCAATAGTGCATTTGAAATAGAAACTATACCTCAAAATTATAAGAACAAATTCTCTTAAGTTATAGTTTGAGTAGTAGTAATACGAAATTGTGATATTACTCCTTGATAATTGGAATTTGAAAATTAGAAATGATTCTAATAGTGATTAACCCGTCAAATTACGATTCTTCCAGAATCATTATACCTGAATACTGAAATCGCCATCGAGAGAAACGTTGTGGGACTCCTCGGTGAGGAAATCACCGGAGGAAGCTGAGACGCCGCCTTCCAGCATCATCTGGCGCTCCTTACGGTCTAGATCGGAGGCCAATGCGGCCAAATCGAATTCGGAAAAGAAGGGACCCTGTAAGACGGTGTTGACGCAATGTACAGCGCAAAGCTTCGACTCTTGTACCTCGTGGTACAACATACCTCCATTACTAGCACCTTCCATTGTACGTGTTATTGATAACTTAATCGAAGGAACCCTAAAATTTCTTTGATTTTTTTTTTAAATAACTGTGAATGTGACAGGGTGTTTGTATGGTTTGGGTAGAAAGGGAAGGAAAGAAAAATGTGAAATTTTGGTAATTGCTAGGCTGAGGCAAGGCTGCTACTCGCTTGGCGTGACTTCGAGTTATCAACTCATTTTAAGGACTTGTAAAGAGAGTCTTCAAGAGTTGCCAAGTTGAAAGCCGAGAAGGTAAGGAACCACTTTTATTCCCAATCCAATATTAATATTATATATAATATTTAACATAATAATCTTTCTAATTATCCTGTGTTTTTTTTTCTTTGTTAACTTAGACAGAAATTAAAATTATTTATTTCTTATTTATTTTTAAAATGTTGATAAATTCCATCAATCGTGTTAATATTGGAAAAACTTAAATGACTTGGACAAAATTCTTTAATAAAGGCGTTAAATAATTAATTTTCCAAGTTTACCTTTTTCATAACCAAATAGCTCAACATAATTGATTAACTTAGGTGTTCTGAAGATTTTTGAAAAAATAAGGAAGATATTGATGATTTTTTTAATCATTTTATTAAAATATTAAAATAAAATATGAGACTACTCAATAAAATTAATTAATTAATTAGCCTAATAACAATTGCCAGAACTTTGGCTTTTTTTTTTCAAAAAAAAAAAAAAAAAAAGAGATG
>JANKKB010029419.1:0-10630 GCA_026225775.1 Bursera palmeri | reverse complement strand
TTTGCAAGAGACTTGTTAATTTAATTAAAAATCCATTCCCACCATGAATCTTTATGTACTTCAAATTTCAATTAAATGGCTTACACGGTGCTGTTTTAACACGTTAGAAGGAGAATTGATGGTCTCAATTCGAAGATGCATTATCAGGTTCGAACAAGAAAGATAACATTAACACGCATTGTCAGGTTCGAACAAGACGGCCTTTCATGTACTTCAAATTTCTAAGAAACGTTTAATGCATGCAAAAATAAAAAAAAAATAACAATAACAATAAGAATTTGAAAATTAAATATATAGTCTGAAATCTTCGGACAAATTAAATATAATTTTAAAGAAAATAACTGACCACTTTATATAATTTGAACTGCCGTATTCGAAAATTCCAATAAAATAAAAAAGAATTTTGTCAGAATCAAATTAAACACACCCTTAGCTTGTCCTCTTCAAGTATTTGCAAACCTTAAAAGTTTTCCCTTTGATTTGAGAAATGGATAGAAAACTCCTCGTTAAAAATAAACGAAAAAGAGAAATAAAACTTGCATAGGCGTCCAACTCATCCAGCGGAAGCTACCTAGCATCAATATCCCACTACGGTTTAAGATAAAACACAAAATGGAAAAAAATAAATAGCAGAAACAAAGCTTTGCACCTATCGCATGATTTTCACCCCTGTAATAAAGAATGCATTTTTCTTTTTCAGAAGAAACTAGAGAACTGCATCACTTACAGTCACATCTAGTATGTAAAATCTAGGTCTTTGCATATAAATAAAAGATGTAATGGGCATATCTTTTTTTGCGAGTATCACTCTTTTAACTTCATTCTCAAATGGTAAAATCTCAGACAAGTAGATCATAATGGTTTCTACCACTGTATAAGAGCCTCACAACTTTCCGGCGTTTTCCTTTGTGAAACTCAGATCCATATTCTGCAATTGGAATAAATCCATAGCCCCCTCCATCCCTCTTGTGCTGCAATCAGTTTGGACACATAGAAGACCATTAATTCAAAGACAGTTTCTTTCTGTGACCATAACATTGAAGGTGTTAAAAAGACAGACCATGCAGAAGAAAATAATATGAAGAATAATTTTTGGTTCCAGTGATTTCTGAAATTTATTCTATATACAAGAAGCCACTATAATTTCATTACCTAATGCTACATTCATGGTTAAAAAAGTGTCATACTTGCCATTTTGAGATATCCATACATAAAGGAGATAATCAAACTCAAATTCGCTCAGCAAAATAAATCAGTCAGCCAATTGATATCCCCATGCCTATAACCTCATGCTCAAAGTATATTTGTACTTCTAAATTTCCAAATGCACAAGAGACAAGTATAAGGATAAACATATTTGACTTTCAATGGGTTCTAAGTGTAAGTAAACCTCAAACTAAGGAAATTATTATTTTAAAAAAAAAAAACACCAGACATTTACAAATCAAACTGAAGAAAAGCAAATAGAACCAACAATCAAAACTTTTAAAAATTTACAAACCTCGTGCTCTGGTATGTAAACAATGATCGGCTGTCTACACAATCTTGACAATACCTAGCACAGAATTCATGGGCAATGGTCAGCATGTGATGTTTCACAGCAGTTTTTGCATCTGATTGCACAAAATGCATATAAATATGCGAACAAAATGAGTGAGATAGAAATAGAGAGATTTTAGCTGATGCTTGTCAATAAAAAAATTAAACCTCAAATCATGGTTTCTTCATTTCACCAAAAAAGATATAAAATGCAAAGTCATTCTAGCTGTTGCCTGAAATGGGAGTGCTTGAATAAATAACCTCAGAGCTAGTGCACCAATAGTCAATGATCAAATAATGAACATAAGACATGATGATATAACCAGCTAAGCACCGTTTCAACAAATTTAATCTTGCTGACTCCCCAAATTATATCTCTGCACTTTCCCTTTCAGGCTGGTTAATAAAATCTGCATTTTGCTAATGTGATGATGAAGTGAAGAATTAAAAGGAAATATGCATAAATGAGTACTAACCAGTAGCTCTGACTCTCCTCCCCAGAAGTTAGATCTTTTGATGCGTTGGCAGTAACTACAGACAGACATTTATGAATATATTCAATGGATTCAAGTCATGACAATATGTTAAAGCACATTTTGGTATACCACGAACTAGAAAACTTCCAGGACCAGCAATCAGATTGAAGAGTTACCGTTTCAAGGACTCCTCAACCGTAATTGCAACCAATGCCTCTTCGTACTGCCTGCGTTCACTGCCATTATCACATATAACTTCCTTTACAGCCATCCGTAATTCATCTGCAATTTTGTAAACAGAAAAGCTTAGCATGTAAAACTTGTAACAGTATTCTGTACAAATCTGTATATAAACACAAAAAGAAAAATGATAGTTAATTTTGAACACATTTCTTCCATTTACAACAACCAAAGAATAGTTCATCTATAGTGATCTCACTTGATGATAAATAGAAAATGCCCAAGCTGTGAATGGTATGTACATTTTTAATTGTAACTCGAAAGAGACATAGGAGTGTCACCATAAAGGATCTGCTAGAATCAAATCCGACGTGCCTATGCTTGAAATTCAATAGAAATGAAATAAAGAAAAAAAATCCAACATACCCGCATCATCTCTCTCTTGGCGTGAGTTAAGAGCTCTACCCTTGTTTAAAGCCATCCCTTTGACCTAATTTCATCAATCACAAAATAGTTCAGAAGGCAATAAAAATAGATTCCAACGATTGGTTTAAGCTGTATCATAATTTTCAAATTAAAAAATTACTAGAATACACAAACACACCAAAAAAAAAAAAAGCGATTACTATGTTTAAGCAAAGAAGAAGAAGAAGAAACCAGTGATACCAATGCTCTAAATAGACAGCGTCCATCCCCAGTAACTTTCTGAACTGAATAACGCTCAATTTTCTTCATTGCTGGTGATCCTCCGCCTCTAATGAACCATATAATACGCTCAAATTTCAGATTATAAAGAATAAAAATTTATTTTACTTTTAGAACTAACTTACTAACTTTAAAACTTCGCCCCTTCAAAAATTCAATCATTCTATGGAACTTACTTAACAAATTAAGCAGGCCGTGACTACGAATTTTCAGTAACAATGCAAGGCAACGTTCGTGGATGGGTTTAGGGTTTACTAATGTCTCAAAAAGTGCAACTTATTAAATAATTAAAAAACTCACAGCGACGATCCAATTGTGGCAAAGAATGAACCGCTTTTTTCTCTGTGGAACGCCATGGAACCTTTTTGGGAGTTCGGGTTTAAAATCGAAGCAAATGGTGACGAAACAATCTCGAACTTTGCAATTCCAAGCCGGAGCTGCTCAAGAACATTCTCTGCACATTTCAAATTAAAAAAATAAAAAATAAAAAGATATGCGCATTAATAAACAGAAACAAGCTACAATAATGCTCTGTTTGGTAGCTTAGAAAGTGAAGTAAAAACAAAAATGAAAATAAGTATATAATTTTCTCGTCAATCCAAATAAAAATTAGATCAAAAGTACAAAATTCAAATACCATTTAAAGGCTTGTCCGCCATGAAAATGTACCAGAGGGAGGGAAAAGAGGCGAGGACGAAGAACAGAACTGTTAAGTGAAAAACAGAAACAGAATAAAAAAAGGCCCGCAAGTGCACGTGCTATTGTCATGAAAGCCAAACGACACCGTTTAGTTTTATTCGGGTTCTTACCCGATATAGAATTCCATCACAAGTTCAAAGACGAAAACGCGGACGTATAGGGAAAATGACAACACGTGATCACGTGATCCCAATCCAGCTCACCCCTGTTCGTCGAATGAATATTATATATATATATATATATTTTTTTTTTTTTTTTCAATTTCCGATCTAACCGTCTAAAAAAGCTTAGCCTATCAACGTGTAGTTTCTATTTTGACTATTTTGTTTACCAATAAAAACAAACGGCAAGCCACCTAACCTAACAAACAGTTTTAAAATTCCTACTTAATTCATACTCATACGGAGCCCATTTCACCTCTTAGTGACTTGGAGAGAATGCTAAAAATTACCCAAATTAATGTTTAAATTTTTATGTTATAAATATTTCCAAATGAAACTTAAACTTAGAACGAACCAATGCGAACTTAGATACGATCCATTAATTGAAAGTATAACGCATTAATTATTCCCAACATCTACCTAAAGCTAACAAGTAGGTAACCTCAAATTTTTGATATAAAAAAGATATTGAATATCACGAGTTTGTATGAAATAAATAAATTTGTGTATAATATTTGATAAGTGTCACATTATTGACTAAATTATTGCACAGGAAATGGAACTTCGAAGTGGGCAAAGTGAACCTTGTATAGTAGTTGAGGATGGAGTCGAGCCCGAGGAGAAGGATCATCGAAGCCATCGAGCAATCACACGTGCAAGAGTAGAGAACACACGTGCCAAGGAACAAGGGTTTACAAGAACGCAACTTTTAACGGCCAAACCGAAAAAAGCTGGCTCATTATAAGCGGAGGTCCCTCTCCCTCTCTTCACTTCACATAAGAAGTATCGAACACACACACACACACACACACTCTCTCTCTCTCTCTCTCTCTCTCTCTCTAAGAAAATTTATTTATTAAANATCGAACACACACACACACACACACACACACACACACACACTCTCTCTCTCTCTCTCTCTCTCTCTCTCTAAGAAAATTTATTTATTAAATTATTTATTTCTTGACGATCTCCACGATGCGCTGATTGTCTTTCTCATTTGCTTAATAACAAATAGCTCCTTCTTCTATCTCGCGCTTCTCTTCTCTTCATAAAATTCTCTCTCTTTCCGTCCACTTCTCCTGTGAGAAGATCTCAATTTCTCCGATACTTTCCTGGTAAAATCTCATCTAAATTTCGACTGATTATTTTAAGTTTTGTTTGAAGTTTTTCCTTCGGAATTTTTTTTTTTTTTAATGCTGAACTCAACTATGTTGATTTTTTGAGTTTGAGTAGATGAAGTGAGAGGAATTTGGTTAGAGGAATCTGAGTTCGAAAATGTTACTTTGTTTAGTTATTTAAGTGTAATGCTTGCTTTATTTTGTAATTTTTTTTTTTTTTTTTTGGTGTTGCAGATTGATTATTGTGGGGATATATTTGAAATTTGGGATCCAATTGGTGACAGTTGAGAGGAATTGGTTTGTGGATTTCGAGAATGGCTACAATTTCTCATTCTTCAGTAGCGTTAAGTGGGAAATCAGCTTCGGATCTTTTTCGGAGCTCCAGAAACGGTGTAAATGGAATCCCTTTGAAAGCCCTCGGGAGGGCCCGGTTTTGCACGAAAGGGAATGGAACAGCTGTAATTGCAAAGCTTAGGAAGGTGAAGAAGCACGAGTATCCATGGCCCGATGATGCGGATCCGAACGTGAAAGGTGGGGTCCTTACTCATCTCTCGCCTTTCAAGCCATTGAAGGAGAAGCCAAAGCCTGTAACTTTGGAGTTCGAGAAACCGCTTGTTCAGCTTGAAAAGAAGATCATCGATGTAACTGCCCCTTTTCGTGTTGTTGTTAGTTTCTATGTTGGTTAGAATGTGTATTAGTTTGATTAAATTTGATTATTTTGTTGAGTGCAGGTCCGGAAGATGGCGAATGAAACTGGTTTAGACTTCACTGATCAGATTGTATCGTTGGAGAATAAGTATCAACAGGTTTGATGAATATATATATATATATTTGGACTTCACCAAGTAGTTAAAAGTGTATTGAACTTCAATTGTGCTCTTGTTAATCTTGTAAAAAAGCTTTGAGTTGTCTTCTTCAATTTTTTGTTCATGGATTATTTGTGACATTATGGGCATATAGTTAGCAAAAAAAGGATTGAGAGAATTAATGAAAAATAAATACAAGGGTTTATGGTTTCACTCATGGTTGATACATATGATTGTGCCTCAAAATACTAGTAATGTGGTTGCATCAGGCTTACTGTTAAGGGCTCAGTTCTGTGTTTATGCATAAATTTTCAAGTGTATTTATAAACTGGTGCTCGTTTGCCAATTTTTTTCTTTCATAGTTGTGATGGTTTTCAGGTATTGAATTCTTATCACAACTTCCCGTTATTGATTTCAGGCTCTAAAGGATCTATATACGCATCTCACTCCCATACAACGTGTTAATATTGCACGGCATCCTAACAGGCCTACATTCCTCGACCATGTATTTAACATTACTGAGAAGGTCTGGTAATCTTAGCATTTAACTTTGAGACAATAAAAATTCCTTTTTAAAAAATAAGAATCTCCGCTTTTTGGATTTGTACTTAAACAACTCCTTAATAATTCTCTTTCTTTGTATGCCAGTTTGTGGAGCTTCATGGAGATCGAGCAGGGTATGATGATCCTGCTATTGTTACTGGTATTGGAACCATAGATGGTAGAAGGTATATGTTCATGGGTCACCAAAAGGGTAGAAACACAAAAGAGAACATTCAGCGGAACTTTGGAATGCCTACTCCTCATGGGTATGTCCAATAAGAATCATGTTTTATAGTCATTTTAAAGGTTCATTAGCTTGGAAAAGGAACTGGAATCTCTTTTGACCCCATTATGCTAGTCATAACTCATATCTATGTTAACTGATAATATTTTAAACAGCTACCGGAAGGCCCTACGCATGATGTATTATGCAGATCACCATGGGTTTCCTATAGTTACCTTCATTGACACACCTGGGGCATATGCAGACCTAAAATCTGAGGAATTGGGCCAAGTATGTGGATAATTTTACCTAAAAGTTTAGAGGGACCAAGGTTTCATTAGTTGATTTGTTTGCGATATACACATGCAGGGTGAAGCCATTGCTCACAATTTGAGGACCATGTTTGGTCTTAAGGTACCGATTATTTCCATTGTTATTGGAGAAGGTGGCTCTGGTGGTGCCTTGGCCATTGGCTGTGCTAATAAACTATTGATGCTTGAAAATGCAGTTTTCTATGTCGCCAGGTGATTTGAAATTATTTGCACTTTTTCCTTTTAAACTCTTAATGAATGCTTTTTACCATTGAATGTCAAATATTTGTATCTATGTCTAATATATAACTGTACTCATTACTGGGAAGGAGGAATTGGATGTAGGTCATATGGTTATGAGATTATCACTATTCATTGTTAGTTTGGGAAGATTGTAGATTACTACGCATATTGATATAACATATTTCCCATTTGCTATTGTCATTTATTTGAACATCTGAACCATCCAAAACTTGGCTAATATTTTGTTTCTCACATGTCTTCAATTAGATGGACAACACAAGTGTTCTCTGTCTTGAATTTTATAGCTGAATGTATAAAAAGAAGTTGGGTTATGCTAAATGAGGGCAAGAAATCTGCTCTCTATTAACTCTTATAGTTGCATTCACAAAAGCTAATGGATAGATTCAATTTTTTTCTACTCTTGCTTTAAAGTTCAACTATATTAACTCAGGGTTGGCAAAGTCCAACTAATGGGTAAAATTTGCATTTCAGGTTCTGTTTTATGGATCTTTTTCTTTCTTTATTCATTTGGTTTTTCTGTGGCCATTCCATCTATATTTTAATCTTCTGATTTCATCTCTATTATTATTATTTTTTCTTTTTGTTGTGTAGTCCAGAAGCGTGTGCAGCTATATTGTGGAAGAGCGCTAAAGCTGCCCCAAAGGTTATACATCATTAATGCTCTTCTGCTTGTCTGACAGTGATGATTTGTTCATAATTGCCACTGAAAAATTTTCTGTATACAGGCTGCTGAGAAGCTGAAGATCACTTCCACAGAGTTGTGCAAGCTCAAAATTGCAGATGCTGTGATCCCTGTAATAAATCCCTCTTGTCCATATCTTCTAAAGTCTCTGTCTTTTCCTTTTATGTTTCTTTGTATCTATTCTATCATTGGTCTATCCTTGGTACTCTGAAAACCATGATAGTAAACACCTTCTCCAAACTATCTCTTAACATTCCTTATTAGACGTATTGATTTGGGCATTCATTTGTGTTTAATGTTTGACTGGGATATACCACATTCTGTCTCTTTTCCCCCTTCTCTGGTGCTTTCACAATGGATAATATCTGTTATTTACTTTCAGTACATGTTAATTATTTAGCATCTTAAACCATTTTTCACTTCTATACAGGAGCCCCTTGGAGGTGCACATGCAGATCCGTCTTGGACTTCACAACAGATAAAACATGCTATAAATGAAACAATGGATGTAAGTGCCACTAATACTAGTTCTTTTTCAAGAATCGACTCTGTCTAATGTGGATATTTGGTTTTGACAGGAGCTTTTGAAGATGGACACACAAGAATTACTTAAGCACCGGATGCTTAAGTTCCGGAAAATTGGTGGATTCCAAGAAGGAATCCCGATTGATCCTGAGAGAAAAGTCAACATGAAAAAGAAAGAAGAACCTATTTTTGGCAAGACCTCAAATCAAGAGTTAGAGGGTGAGGTCGAGAAACTGAAACAGCAAATTTTGAAAGCTAAGAAATCGTCTACCACACCACCAGAGGTGGCTCTGAATCAGATGATAGAGAAACTGAAAAGAGAGGTTGATCATGAGTTTTCTGAGGCAGTTAAAGCCATGGGTTTGAAGGACAGGTTTTCAACATTGCAGGCCGAATTTTCAAGAGCAAATTCACAGGAACAACTGATGCATCCGGTTTTAATGGACAAGATTGCAAAGCTTAAAGATGAGTTCAACCAAGGCTTATCAGCAGCTCCTAACTATGCAAGCCTGAAGTATAAGCTTGACATGTTGAAGGAGTTTTCTAAAGCTAAGAGTCTGTCTGAGAACAAAAGTAAGGCTGCCATATTGAAGCAGGAAATCAATGAAAATTTCAAAGAACTCATGGGTCGGCCAGATATAAAGGAGAGGATGGAAACATTAAAGGCTGAACTTCAAGACTCTGGAGCATCCAACTTTGGGGATCTAGATGAAGAACTGAAGGAGAAGATTGTGGAGATGAAAAAAGAGATAGAGTCAGAACTAATTGATGTTCTCAAGTCCATGGGATTGGAGATTGAAGTTGTTAAGGCGAAGGCAAAAGAGCTCAGTGAACAGACTTCATTTTCGGACTTGAAGAGTAAGATGGACAATTTGAATGAAGAAATTAACAGGAAAATAGAAGATGTTGTCAATTCATCTGATCTGAAAGACATGATTGAATTGCTGAAGTTGGAGATAGCAAAGGCAGGAAAAATGTCTGATGTTACGTCAAAAAGCAAGATTGAGGCTCTAGAGCAACAACTTAAGCAAAAGCTTTCAGAGGCTATAAACTCGTCTGAATTGAAGGAGCAGTATGAGGAGTTGATGGCAGAGATTTCTGAGACCACAGAATCTTATGGAGGATTACATGGAAGTTTGAATAGCGAACATCCACAGGCAAACAGTTCCAAGTATGATCAGTCAAGAATAGAGATTAATGTGGGTGCAAACCATGGCTTTGCTTAATGTAAGTTGATCGGTTTTTATCAGATATAATTTCATTGAAATTTTTTCCTCGTTTGATTGATGATTTAGAATTTTATTCACTTCTGTTTGAAGTGGTTGGAGTGATTTCTCTTATTATACATAAGGGATTAAGTGCTTTTTCATCAGTACCTCAAAGCTTAGAACGCGAGAATATATTTCTTTTATTTATGTTGTAGTGCACTTTCCCAGTGGTGATGACCGATTCGATTTGTCGGTAATACCAATTTCTTGTGGCAGTATTTTCCTTAAACTGTGCGATTTATATTTTTGTTGTATTTGTGCAGTAATTTGTGGTTTTATCAGTGTGCCACCGATGAAGATGATACAAGGCAGGCAGATGGAGTAGTGTTTGATTAAGTGCTTAGAACTGAATCAAGGTCTGAAAAGAAATGATATGCATCAACTTTGGGCATTGATACATGGTCAACTTTGCTAGGTGCTCGGGGTCTTGCAATCAGACAACTTAAGGAAGATGCAAGCCTTTCCTGCTCGAGCTTCATCTTTTAGCTGTAACTTTTCCATACCGTTTTGAATCAGGTTTAATTAGCTTATTTTCCTTAATTTATTTTGGTAGAATTTGGTTATCTTTCTATTGATAGATCAAAGAACACTGTATAGATTATGCGAGTGCGAGGGGAAACTAATAGCGTGTTTCAAAAATAAAAAATTATATCTATTATCATATGAAAACTTATCGTTATTCCTTGCTATCAGTTGGCAGTGTTACATTTTGTTAATGTAGACATCTAGTCCTGATTTTGCGAATGCATCTCTTTTCTGTGGCTACCCGTTATCACTTGGCCTTTATTTGATTACTCTGTTCTTTGATTTAATTCAGAAAATTTTTGTAATTTGATTGCGATTTAGTATAATTTAGAACCATCTATTAGAATAGAAATATTATTGTTAATAAAGTTCTAATCAACTCCAATTTCATCTTGTTTCTATACCAAAATTTTATGCAATTTCTTACATTTTCAAAAAATCGCATCTGGATTTCTGTACATAAGGAGAGACGAGATAAGTCATAGTCCTACTAACATAGTAACCACAGTTGTAATCGTACTATTAGAGAGATTGCAACAGCTGTTTGCTCGACCTATGCGTACTGGCAAGAGTGAAGTGTGGGCGGAAGTGAAAGATGCTGT
>JANKKB010029418.1:0-23147 GCA_026225775.1 Bursera palmeri | reverse complement strand
AAAAATATTCCTTAATCAACAATTATGAAAAGAAAGAAGGAAATTATGGCAAAGAAAGAAAATTTAGAACTAGGGGGCTTTATTTAAAAATATCAAAAATCAAATAACCTAAAAAATAAAACAATTAAAGATATTTAGGTATTATGCCTAAAAACATACTTCCGTTAAGAAATAAATTCTCATTAAAAAATAAAAATCTAATCCCAACCTAACAAATCAATTAAGATTTCCAATAAAATACCAAAAATAAATTCTAATAAAATTAAAAAAACTATCATTTAGGACAATAAATCCAATTAAGATTGGGATATTTACTGTAATCGCCCACATAAATTTTGAGGAAACATTTAAGTTTACACTTATACTAAACTATCACTTATCTTCTAAAAATTAACACTTACCTATCAACCTATGAAAAGTTGGAGTGGGATGGATTTTTTGTTATTTGATTTTTTTAAAATAACACTTTATTTAAATTTGAAATTTATTTCTTTTATTATACATTTCATTTTTATAAAATATTTTAAGTAAATTAATAATTATACACATAATTGCATATACTAAATTTAATAAACAAATAATAATAATATTTTTAAAAAAATATTGATCAAATGTTTGCAACGATGTTGCATTTCTATATTCGTGTATATGATGAGCATATAAAACATTTTAAAGTACAAGAAACAAAGAAAAGTATGGTGGAAATATTTCTTTTTTGTTGAAACAATTTTGTATAAATTAATGTGAGTTTCATATGTTATTTTTCGAACTATCTATAGTGTCAATGACAAATTCTATTATATATAAAAAAAATTACAAAATTAAAACTCTACTATTGTATAATAAATCAAATTATGTGATAAATGATAAAACTAGGGTAAAAAGTGAATAAAACTTAGATATCCATAAATTAAATTAAAAAACATAATGATTTTATTATAAATTAAACTTAATTTAAAAGGCTAACCTTAAAACCTAAATATTTAAACTGAACTAAAGCCAAACATGAGTCTTAAAATCATGTTATTTATTGAAAAAAGAAATAGATTACATAAGTAACAAATGAAAATTAACAAAAAATTAATATGATTTAAAATTAAATAAATTGGAATGGAATTTCAATTATTTATAATGAATTAAATTTAAAACCTAAAACATAAAATCATTTATTTAATTAGTAATTAAATGAGTTTTTATTTTTTTTGCTATTGAGAGTTTTTTTTAATTATAAAAAGTTAAGTGGCAAAAGAAGTAGGCTAAAAATCCATAAATAGAATTTAAATAAACATAATTTTTTATTATAAATTATAGTTATGTGATTGAAATATAATTTTAATATAATTTTTTAATCATTTATAATAAATTTATAATATAAAAATAAAATTTTAATTATTTTTAGTAAAATAGGCTTAAAATCTTTTTAAAAAATATATATATTTAAATATTATGATCATTTAAATTAGAATAGTAATTAACATTATAATGGATAATGGGTTTTTTCATACGTTCCCAAACCCATCTCTACTGAATCCAAACCCACTCTATTTATCTATGAAATGAAAATGATGGGTTGGATTGTGTTTGAATTTAACCATGTTGGGTTGGGCGGTTTTTACCCTAATACATCCAAATCCAACATTTTGCCATCCCATTCCTTAATCCAATCCTTAAAATTAAATGAAAAAAGTTTATAATTTACCTTAAAGTAATTATCATTGACAATCCTTATCTTTTCTTATTTTTTAACATATATTCGTATTTATTTTAAGAGTAATTTGATCATTTAATTTAATATTATCATTTAAAATTAAGTTTTTTTCTAGATGTATTAATTAGGATAAAATGATAAATTTATTGGAATATGGATGTTAATAGATATTAACTGACAGAATTTTTAACTGGAGGACTTTAGAAGATATTTTTTTAAAACTTAAAGATAAGAGAAAAGAAAAATGACAAACGTCCCATATGAGTGAAAAAATAGAAAACGGTGAAGGTGATCGATGATAATTACTCATTTATCTTACATCAACTTGTACAGCACATTCAAAGAGAACAGTCTTGATTAGGGAACAAATAGGCAAGAGGGTATTCTGTCATTCATATCTCCTCCAACAAATCTTCCTTCCAACAAAAACTATCACTTTTTCCTTTTTTGCTTTCTTTCTCGTCTGCTAAACATGGTTTTGAAAAGTAATACATCCCTAATTTTATTGAACATATACATAGCGTACTAACTCATCCTACAAAAGACTTTCTCGGACAAGAGAGAATGCAGGCTGAAAGCCTGAAAGCATATCAGTAGAGATATTGGCCAAGCCTTTATCTAAATATAATATAGCATCATCTTCTTCCAAGAACTGGTTGTTAGCTGAGACTTTTCTGAACCCGATAGGCCTTGCACTTGTTGCGTTTTCAGTGCATGGGATAAAGAGTTTACTTCCACAAGAAGAAACTAAGTGAAGTAGGTTTTTTAGCCCTATTCTAGGTGTAGACCATCACCATTCTAATTAAGCTCCCAATTCGTTCTCGTAAAATTAGTTCCTCATCTGACTTTGATTTGAATTAGCGTATCCTTCAATGCCATACTTCAGGTATACTACTGCTTGATTCTCTTCCCACCATCGCTCTGCTTCCTTCTCTGTGAATCGCTTCCGACTACAGGCAATAGTAGCAAATAAAATACAAACAATCGTCAATTCACTTGTTTTAAGAGCCAATTTATTTGGCAAAGGTGTAGATCAACACTCAGTTGTGTGTGTGTGTGATTGTGAAACAATTTGCACTCAGACAACAATAAATTTTTAACTTTTAAAAGATAGGATTTGGTTCATAGGAAATTACCTAAATCTTACTCGCTTTAAACCCTTCTGCCCACTTGACAAAGTTGTAAATGTTATATATATGCCAGGTTCATACTGCTCTACCCATTCAATCTTAGATGGCGGAGTGTCTGTCCTTGCAACATGTGAATCCTCAAGTGATCTATCACTGGTGTCATGGCACAAGTCTCTACCATACAGTGATTTCAACTTAGCTGAGAACAAAATAGGAGATCGACAGACACTATCTACTTTCCTGTCTTTTGGTAATTTAACTTCAGGAGGCATATTAGTGTCAGTAAACATAGGATGTATAGCCTCGAGCTTAGGCAGATCTGCATCAACCACATCTTTTGCTTCCCTTCCAGAAGAGACTTTTTCTGACATGGCATGGAGCTGCACCAGTAAGATTTATTTTAATGCATGCTGAGAGTACATAAAACTGATAATATAAATCAAATGACTATATAAACTTAATGAAATACAGCCATAAACACCAAGACTATGATAAAATATAGACTGTCAAACAAGTTAGAAAGCTACATGACATTTGCCCACCTCATATGAAGCAAGAGAAAAATTACCTTTAATGCCAAAGCTTTTATAATCTCCTTCGCTGTTTTACACTTCTCGGCTTCCTCTCTTGCCAATGACCAGGTTTCCTCAATTTTTTGCTGGCAATCTTGAATTTTCTGGTCTCCAATTTGACATTGCTTTTCAAGATACCTAGCCTGTTATAGACAAAGGACTTGTAGTCGAAATAGTGCATGCATGTCCATGACTAAAACTTGAAAGCATGTTTTAAAATAAACAAGTCAATAAATGATATGGCTTGAAAACAACAAAAAATTTGGGACTTTGAGATAACTTAAAAGCGATTTTAATATCATAAGATGGGGCAATAACTAATGGAATGGTTAGCCTAGGCAATAATTATATTGTAATTGACAAGCATGCAGAACGGTATGAAGCCAATGAGGCTAAAGTGCTCAATTCTTACTTAACAAAATAAAGTGTCCTGGATATAAAAGAGCTATTATAACCTATTTCTACTAAACAAATAAAATCATTATTGTATTTCCAATGCCCGGTCATAGGCAAAGAAATAAATTCTCGTAAATGACCAACTTTCATCTTGTGTTTAAATATATGATTCATTTCAAAATTTGCTAGATTGAAATTTTGTGATTTAGAAATTCCAATGTCACATTTTTGGTGTTCAATAGATATATCAAGACATCAAGCTCAAGATTATCAAAAAAAAAAAAAAAAAGCTCATGACTAAGTTGATGTTGGATTGCCTAAGAGTTAATACATCAAATGTTTTATAAAGAAATAACAGGAAGCAAATCACACATTTGGCAAGCAAGGTAACTCTCATATGCTGGGTACAATAACACCACTGCCAAAACCATACACAAGATGACCTTGCATTTGTGTGTTTGTATATGCACCAGAGCAAGAGTTATAGATATCATATGAGCGAAAACAGAGAAATGATCGAACAACAATCAACTTAAGACTCTGAAACATGAAGATGAATGGAGAAATTACCTCAGCTCTCAGCCTCTCAACATCTTCACTGAGTATCTTATTTGATTCAGACAAGTATTTTTTTGCATTCAACATACTGGGTATAGGAGAATTTGATCCCATGGAAATGTTCTGTAAAGTTACTGGGTGAGAAGACAATTGACTTTTCACAAGAGGTGCAAGTGACATTGACTGCATTTCAAATCGAATGGGGCATGTCACTTGGCCCCACCTTTGTAGTCCAGATGTCAAAGAAGAAACAAATTCTAAATGTTGCAGTTTTTCTTCTTGGTTTTTCAAGGTTTTCAGTTTCCCAGGATTGTTTCCAGCATTAGATGACAGTGTACTTGAAAATAACCGAACCTTTCTTGGAGTCAACTCTTCCCTCTCTTCTTTCTCTTCAGACAAAAATCCCTGGGCGTTCAATAGACTCCTCGGACTATGATTTTCCACCTTTACTAGTCTTCCTGAATGTGTGATCTTCTGCAAATTTTTAAAGCATGTGTCACAAACACGAGAAGGCTTGCCTTTATTTGGTGTCAAAGATGCATTGACAACCTTCTTCCTACTACATGCACTGCAAACAAGAAGACCACAATTATAACAGTTACGCTTCTTCCTCCTAAACCCAAAATCCATTCTACACCCACTACAAGCTGATTGATCGCTAACAGAGATAGATTTATGCAAACAGATTGCAGCAGTTAAACTCGATCCACAAACTATACTTTCAACCTGTCTATCCGCCAGCGCCTCAACAAAAGTTGGTGAATGTCTATCTTGAATATCACCCAATCCCAACTGTCCATTGGCATTCTTACCCCATGTGTAGACACTTCCCCCTGACGTTAAGACAGCAATATGATATGATCCGGATGAGATTTCCTGGACAAACTCATCTTTAAGTTTCTCTCCAACTACTGTAATTGACTTATCCTTGGCCTGTGGATTTCCTAGCTGTCCATGCACTGCACTTCCCATTGTATAAACCTTACCTAAACGGGTAAGTCCTACTGTCAACATTCTTCCACAAGAAACTTGAACAAAATCAAAGTCTACAAGAAATGCAACACATGTTGGTAGAGGCTTTCTGTCCCCATCGGAATGTCCAAGCCTCCCTTTATCACCATCACCCCAGGTGAATAATTTCCCGCCAGTCGTATGGGACTTATAACGATCAGCCACGATTTCCACAATGGCAGCAGTGTGCCATGGTCCACATGCAACAGATTTTACCCTTAATCCCCTTAAAGATTCAACTTCTTTTGGTTGGGAAACATTTTGCAGATTCCCATGTCCAAGAACCCCAAAAGTTCCATCTCCATATGTAAATAATTGCCCAGAAGTAGAGATAATTGCTGTATGCCATTCCCCACACGCTACTTTTGATATAGTTACACCAAGCAAAGGACCACAAAGTTTACGTGGAAGCCACTGGCATCTACTTCCCATCTCAGCCACTAAATCAGCACCATGATTATTATCACCCCATGTATACAGTTCACCAGATTTTGTGACTGCACATGTTTGAAATTCACCACACGACACTGACTGCACAACTACATCATTAAGGGATTCAACGAGTTTTGGGTGGGTCAAATCCACATTAGCTTTGTGGCCAAGCCTTCCACCTTTCCCCTCCCCCCAGCAAAAAACTTCTCCCTGTTTAGTAACTAAGGTTGCATGTTTCCCTCCCAAAGATATATTTTGTACATCCAACATCATGGTCGATTCTAGCAATTTAGGCAATAGAGCATTCACCAGCAAATTGTTGTGGCTAGTAGAACCATCACCAGAACCTCCAACATCTCCTCCAAGTAGTCCTTCCCCCCAGACCATGACATCCTTCAGACCGTCCTTTTTTTCTGTAGTGGGAGATCCATAAGTAGGCGCCATGAACCTATTAGACTCATTCTTTAGGCATTCTGAGCCATCATAATTTGATCCCCACTTCTCAAAATTTTCTCGTTCTTTATAGGGAGAACTCGGAGCCAAGATATTTGTAACATTCTGCACTTGCAGTAAACTTGATTCTGACGAATAAATGCTCTCAGAAGAGTATGACAAGCCATCAGACAAACATCTATCGGAAAGGGACAGGGAAGGACTCCCACATAAGCTGCGTACCTTGAGGAAGAAAAACAATAGAACCACATTATTTTAAGGGTAAGCTTGCAGATATTTCTTTAATCATGAAGCAGATAAAATGCCTATCACCCAAAATAAGGAAAAATATCATCGTATCCTCCGACATTCTCAAGAAACAGAATTGTTTACCATGTGAGCAAAGCATTGTAAAGTGAAAATTGTATTTACCATTGTAATAAAATATTGCAAAGCAAAATCAAATAATAGATACAGTAAAAACTGAAGCCATGATTCAAGGGACTGATGCATACAAAGAACTTGGAGTAATAATCCTTGTTCTCAGAGAAAATAAACCCAAAGGAACAATAAAAACATATATAATTATATCCTACAATTATAAGTAATTCTAGGTAAGAGAACTTCGAAAATTTTGCAAATTAATTTGAAGCCATAGTAGAAAAGTATCTCTCATGGTAAGGCAAAAATATTATAGCATCTAAAACCTAAGAATACTCAGTGGCATCCACCAGAATCCCATAATATAGTTTCTTTAGAAAAGACAAGTTGGACTATAAACATCACTTTATATGTATAAACTAACTTGTAGCATCTTTTATTTGTTTCAGATATTCCTGAGATCACTAAAAATATTTTCACTTCCCTTTTCCAACTTCTTAAGAATTCCCAAATTAAATTGAAAATTTATGTCACTTAGATTGCTTATGAACTAAGATTATGGTAACAATCTTATCTACAGATATACATTCTTCTGAAAGAAGAAACAAATTTCTAGCAGTAAAGATATATCTTCTGTAGTCAACTATGAAAAGCTGGGTATTTAAAACCTGAGATAATCCGGTAGCATCCTCCAGGAGTCCTAGATTGTGTTTTCTTCTGATATAACCAGCTGGACTACCGACACAGCTCTGTATTCCTCTTTGGCCCCTCAAAGAAGCTAGTGGTCTCAAACGGTGGCATCTCAATATCACAGCTCTCAGGCCTAACAACCAAGAATCAGCCTGAACTTTGTCCTTGCATATCTATGAAAAATACAGTAAAGGAAGGATAATTAAGCTACAAATGGTGGCCTAGAAAGGAATGAACTCAAACAGGTATGACAACTAACACACACATATACAACCACCAGTTTGCACTTACCAGATCAAGTGAGCGTTCGCCATTTGCATAGATAAGCGAAAACGACTGTTGCTCTCTATCTGGTTGAAGTTTCCTCTGAAAATTTACCTAGAAAAGGAAAATTCACATTCCTATAAACAAGAAACACATCATTTTGATATAGCTTAAGCAATGGAATTATAAATATTAGACAACTACATTTGTCACATACAGTTCTCTGCCCAGTAGCAATCTTTGTAACCGAGCTCAATTTCAATTGCCTTTCTTTCTCTCCCGAATACCAAATCAAGAATTTTTCATCCTGTAAAACAATTGAATTTCCAATTATATATTGTAAATTCCAGAAACAGATTGAAGAAGCATCATAATAGATTTAAACAGAAAAAAATAGAACATATTGTTAATTTTTAACAACGCTGAGGAGAACCCATCTTAAGGACAACCATGGTTGTTTTATGTTCCAACTATCATTATATATATACGCATATGGGAAGGAATCTTTTGACACAAATTTTTTATCACAAAACTAGACACAAAATCCTAGTCAATCATCAACATAATCCAATGGTTCAGATATAAAAAAACATCAGAAAAAGCCTTCTTTCTATGTGACGGCAGCTACAAGTACTTATCTAATACACCAATTACTCTTTCTGCTATATGTTGTATCTCTTCCTTCTAGGAAGTAGTTTCTGCCAACACTACTAAGCATCAAATTCACTGTAGTGTAATTGTTTTATGCTACTTAAATACAAAAGTAGCCATAACACTTGCCACATCCGATGAAATATGCATAATAGGATACTGAGAAGAGTTGAATTTATCATTTTATGTAATGATCCCTAATAACTGATCCTTGATTTGGACACCCCATACCAGAAGCATTCAATTTTTAACAATCTTCATAATATTTTAGTCTAATTTGCATAGATATATTAAGATCTACATATATAAAATGGCAAAGCATTTAAATGCAAGTAAACGGCCTAATCCTTATTTCTTTTTCTGTTATAATTCAAAGACGCTAACTAGTAGAGAAGAAGAAAGAAGAAAAAATGGTTATTCCTGGGAGCAAGCTACAAACAAATATATGTCTAACATTTCAAAGTCTAGTAGGATAGCCGATTCAGTTGCTTGAAATTGAACATAAAGCTCTAAAAATTGGTTAATTACAATGTCAAAATTACATACCAGGGAGAGCCTGAAAGGGCAGAATTTAGGCTTCCCTCTTCTTCCACATTTCAAAAGGTGTGCACCCTTCTTGATTGATAGAATTGCCTGCCCATAATTGCGATAAATTTAGGAGGAAAATAAGAATCTTTAATCATAATGTTACAAGATGAAATCACATTTCAAGAATAGATCAGATCCCTAGTTTCAGAACATTAACGTAGAATCGCTTCATATTTATCTTAGTAAATCTTACTACAAATATCTTCCAATATGCTTAAAATTAAGGAAAAGAGTAACACATGAAAACTCCACACAAGGAAACACAATAAACTATGTATTCTGAACACTTAAAATTCAGTATTATCAATCATGAATTAAGTTCAGTACGATAAATTTGTTTTTGTAAATTACAATGCAACAAAAGCAATCAAATGATCATGACTAAAAACTTATCACAGCACCGCATTGGACCTAAATCCAGCATTCAACAGACTTATCACAGCAGGATTACTTTCACGTTTTGTAACAAATACAAAATAATATGTAAATATACACCACCCTTACTACCAAAGAAAACAAAGTAATAATGATAATAAAGAAAAGAAAGAAAACAAAAACATGTTTCTAAATACATTAATTTATAAGCCTATAAGAAATAGTAAAAACAAAGTGGGATGGTATCAAAATTAACAAAAATGAATAAATAACTAACAGGGGAAGCGAAAGAGAATTGAGAAAGTGAGAGCAACTTAATTATCATGTTAAAAAAATTTATATAAAAAAAAAAAAAGAGGCAAATTAATCTACAAGTCAAGAAACAAGACCATTTCCGGGAAGAAAAAAGAAAATTAAAAACAAAACAAAATGAAGAACCTGTTCAACAGTTCTATCAAAAGGGACTGCTGGTAAGAAGTGTTCTTCACCCATTTCTCAGGCAACAAAGAAAGAGAGAAAGAAGCAGGTTTTAGGAACAGACAAAGAAAACAGAATCAGAATGCAGTTTGTTTCCCCAGAAAGGAGCCTTAACAGATAATGTGTGTAAGAAGAACGCATAAGAATGATGCTTCTTCTGCTTTGCAGAGTATCAAATTCTCTACAGATAGAAAAAGATAGAAAGGTTGAAAGAGAGAGAGAGAGAGAGAGGGGTTTATTCTTTATTTATTTATCTTATATATAGTAACAAAGCACAGCCACTGTAGTACAGTTTACGGAGTTCCCTTCTCTGTCTGTTCTCTTGTGTAAAACCCGTTCTTCCATGACTTAGATATTCGAGCATAGAGAGACAGAGCGAGTTATAATAAGCAATGAGCACTAAAAAAGCTAAAACAAACTGAACCCATGTGCACGTGTACACTGTTATCACATGGATGAAAATAAAAATAAAAATGTTTTCTTTGTTTTTGTTTTTGCATTTGTCGTTATATCTTATTCCCACCTTTCCTTTCCAACTATCACTTTCTTGAGGACGTTTTGGAACAGTGTGCATGAGTTTAGGCCATTAAAACAGATAACTTGTGTCTTCTTACTTACTTCCTTCCTGAATTCGATAGCTCAGAAAAGTCTCAGGAAGACCTCAGCATGACTTCATATATCTGTGTTTCCTGCATCGGGGGATTTCCTAAAATGCTTCAGTAATCACTGCCACTCATCACTCTGCTGCATTTAATATTTTTACAAATTTATGAACTTAATTTTTTTAACCAAAAAAAAAATAAAAAAGCTAGAGAAGAATTACTATCGGCAGTTTAGGCAATGATGAAAAAGAGATTGGTTTAGAGACGTGGGTGTAGAGAGAAAAAAAAAACTATTTGAATTAATTAGGGATTTTTAATCTAAAGATAATTTTTTTATAAAATTTCTTTTAAAAAAAATGGGTGTGTTGGAAAAGAAAATTGAGTGCAAATAACATGACTTATTTTATTAACATATGAAACTATCATTTAATATTTTGATGAGTGTACATAACCTAATGTTTTATTTGTTACTAATTATCTCTTCAGTAAGAGATATTTCTAACAAATTTTGCGAAATTTTAAGGCATATTTCATATGAATTTAATCAATTTCAAACAAGATTTTTGAAGAATTTAGAAATTAGTGAGATTTTTCCAATATTCCAATCAAACCTCAAGGGAAATTAATAAAATTTACCTCGTCTAAACAAGCCATAATTGGCTATGGCTTGGCAATCGCAAAGGCAAAAGTTCTCCCAAAAAAAAATAATAATTATAATAAAATAAAATGAAAAAAAAAGTCTATTATCTTTATAAACACCAAAAAGAAGACATAGAAAAAGAAGCAATAATTATTATCGACCCTTTTGAGACAGTAAATTTTACTGTCACCCAAAGTAATTTTTTTTTTAAAATAAATCCTCTTGAAATTTTTTATCATTAAAATACCAAAATTTATTAAATATTAATTCTTTCAAGGGAGGCATTTTTAAAGTCTTAGAAAATATTAGGTGAAAATGAACTCTTTTAATTTCTCAATTTTTTTTTTTTTTTTTTTTTTTTGGTAGTTTGGTTACAACCTCATAAATGCTTATAGATTATTGAAATAGTTGGCTTATGTCTTATGGGAGAAGGCCAAAGTTGAAACTTTTTGGGAGAAGCACTTTTTGAGCTTTTTCAAAAGTTATAAAATATCGAAATACGTGTAACATATTTTAAAAGGTTTATCTTATTCTTTGTCCATAATAAAACTTATTTTGGTAATTTAATGTTAGTAAGTACTTACATATTTCATTTAACCAAATAACATACAAGCTCTATCTCTACAAGCTCCACTCCAACAAGATCTAGGTCAATAAATTCTAATGGAAAAACCCAAACAAATAGGCACGAAGTATGTATGTCGATTAGGAAGTTGATTGAAATAATTTTCACTTCGTTTTTGTTTTATTTATTTATTTTTTCATGGGTTGTTGAGAATAAGAGAGGTGGATACTGAATTAAGCCCCAAAAAAGGGAATAATATTGATAGATTATGATTTCATTTGCTTCTAAAATTAGGTTTGCCAAAAATTCCTTTTGCTCCTCTTTTGATTCTTTCCTCTAATATCAAATATTCCATTAAATTATATGATAAACACCTTTAAAATTTTTCTTCCCTTTTGTTCTTTCTTCTAGTACATGCAACTTATTTCTTATTCATCGTTTAGAAATAGATAAAGTAGTAAAGTTATTCATCTATGAGTCTTATACCAAATTCTGATAGAATATCGTTAAGTAATAGTAAAATCATATATAATTGAATAAAAAATATATTATTTAAAATTAAAAAATTAAGATGTATATTATTTAAGAAGTGCCTGAGCCTGCAAATTCACAATTTTTTTTTTTTGATCCGCCCGTGCATCCTTACAATTTTATAAAAATCAAAAGGATTATCATCAGTCCAGCGAAACCCTTTGACTTTTAATTTCAGGGTTGAGAATTTTACGAAAAGAACAAAAAATACAGCACCGATGTCTCACTCTCATTTAACTCTTTCGTGGGTGGCTAAATCAGCATAACTCCTCCTTGTTAATTTTTCAAAGAGTAATGCAAGAATAGAAGCAGACTGCACATGGTCTACGTTATCCAATTTTCCCTTATAAAATTCAATTTTATTAGTTTAATTAAAAGTAATAATACTCAAAAACGAGTAGCATGTGTCATATAATTGTAACTACTAAACAAAAGATTGCGGGCTAAACATTTAGGCTATAATTAGCACTAACTGTAGGGTTGATTTTCCTAATTAGTTACAGTACAGCCTACAAATGGCTTTGAAGTGATCGATAATAATATATAAAATTAAGTTGAGAGATTCCACGTGCCTAACACTTATTTTTTAAAGGGTAAATGCAACAGCCCTTAACCCGATGGCCAGCCTATGCACAAATGACAAACCTTACATATAGGGCAAAGACAAAAACAAAAATTCTAGTAAGCAACTTGTAATATAACTCTAACTATAAAAAAAAAACTCAAGATTGATTATCAATTATTCTTTAGTACATATACTATCTCCCAAGGGAACATTCAGTTGCAATGCTTTGGATATATCTATTGTCTTCCCTAAGTTCTTAAATAATTATTGGTATGTATAAGAATTTTACATCTTCTTGCTAAAGAGGATGTTACCATTCTTCATGAAATTAGACTGAAAAACTGAGTTAATAATGTCACTCATGATCCATGTACCAAGTTACACAAGGTTGAAATGTATGCTAGCTAGTGATGTTTTCAACTATATAACCCTATATTCTATTTCTATCATAGTTGATCTTAATTTGAGTTTTAACGATTGCTAATACAAAATATCAATTACTTCCATTCTCTATATTTTAGTTTTATCTTAGGTGATATACAATTAAGGAGGGTAAATTCTTCCAATTTACGTCGTATCATAGAATCTATTATATAATTTTACCTCTTTTTATTGTTAGATATAAAAATAACTTAGATTTTATCTACGATTAATTTAAATTTTTAGATTAAGTGATTTCTACCGATTATACTTGGTTCAAAATGACCATCATCTAATACTTGAATTCTCCCATCATATTTATTAAATATTTAGTGAAAACATAAACGATATCATCATTTTAGTTTTAAGGTTCAACTCTCATAAAAAATAAGATCTCTCATCTTAAAAATTAAAATAAAAAATAATTTAAGAACTAATTATTACATGAATTGACATGCAAATTCTTTAAATAGAAAATTAATTCCAAGGTCTTCATATAATTCTAATAATGAGTCGCCAATATCCTATCTTCGTAAATTTGTTTGCACAACACAACCTTCTTATAAATCTATATATATTATTATTATTGGTAAAGTTCATAAATTTCACATTCTTTTCCCTCCAAGTTCACTTTATTTAAAAGAATTAATCATTATATTGTTTCTTTTGTTTCTTACTTTTAATTTGTTTTTGAGAAGTCTTTGTTTTTTGGGTCAACTTGCTGGTCAGCAGAACCATAATTAAAGTGAATGGTTAAAAAGCTAGCTAAGTTTAAAAAGAATGAACTTTAAAGAAACTTGTCTTTTGGTTCACCAATTAATATTTGGAATTAGGAGTTGTAAAAGCTTCGATAAATATGCATGGATGATGAGCTGCTTTATGTAGTGATTCAAAGCTAATTATTAATTTCCTCTTTAGAATATTCTGTATTGGTCTTGCAGCTAACACACATCTGTCCAAGATTTTGGTCTACCCTATATAGTTAGAATCCTATAAAGCAAGATTAATCTTGTTAATAGACAATTAGCGTTGGGCTCAATCATGAGAGAGAGATAGAGAAAGAGAGAAAACAGTAAATATTAAGTATTAAATTGTAAAGTGCTTTTTGGAGAATCAAATTGTCAAATGTATATCAATATCTACGGATACATTTATTGCTGAAGTAATTAAAAACTTTGAATTGACCCTGCCCTCCCCCTCACTTTAATAGTTTCCACTTGCATCTTAATTACTGGACTTAGATGTGACTTCAATTCTTATCTACATATGAATTCTACTAGGTACACTGAATGGTATTAAGTAATATAATGGATTGGAGTCCAAGTATCCCATATAGACTAATCTATTTAAGTACTGGAATCATGCAATCACCAATTCTAAGTTAAACTAAATAATAATCAGCAATAGCATGAAATAATTAATTAAACTAATTGAAAGAAAACTAGAACTATTCACAATCAACAAATGAACTAAGATGGTTTTTGACAACTAAGGCACATGAATCAACCTAGCTATGTAGTGTAATTTTCTAGATTATACATGAATAAAGTGACAAAATTGAATATGTGACAACGAATTTCCTAAAGCAATTGTTACTTTCTCTCTAGGTTATAGCTATAGCAAATCTATTTTCATTTATTAAGTCTCTATATCTCTATGAAAGTTCAATTAAACAAAATTGTATAAAGTTCTATGAAATCCCTAGTTTACTGTGAATCATAACTCACTTTAATACTAAAAGTTGTACGATGAAATGAGGTACTATTTGTACTCGGATTAATCTCTTAGTGCATGACTCAAATTATGCTTTCCTAACCTATCTCCTTTTAGTCTCAAGATTTGACATAAATTCATGTGAAATGTTGATAAGACATTTACAAGCACTAAGAACAAAATTATATAACTCAATCATAATTCAAAAAATGCAAATCCAACTACATAGTTTTGGCCAAAACACGGCCTTAGTTTAAATAATTTAGTTTATAATCAAATCAAGAAATATAATCAGATTCAAAATGGACAGAAACAGGAATCAAGAATACAAACAAGAAGAACTTCCCAAACAGTCAAGTAATAGATCAATCGATCTTGATTCTACAATCGGATCGTTTGCCCCTTATTGATTTTGTACTCTTTTCTGTCTCGAAGCTCTCTAATGTCTCTCTTTGATTGTATCTCACATCGTCATCTCTTATAAAAATGTGAAAGGTGGCTTAAAAAGGTTTTAAAACATCTAGGGTAAATTCGAGAAATCCTGCCGGCAACGCAACGGTCCGTCTCTGCCTTCCCAACGTTGCGGTACTAACTCTCTGACTTGAATTCCAAATCTCTTCTCTTTTTGCCATTCTTTTCCTCAATTTCTTCTGAGTCCTTCAACTTTTACAAAAATAAACAAAAAGTAGTAAAAACATGAAAAGCACAAACAAAATTTGAGAACAAAACGGTAAAGTCAAGTAAAAAAGATGCAAATCTGATGCAATAATATCACGTATCATTAAGAATATAAACAGTAAAAGGAAGTCTCTATCCTTATGAAATATACGAGAGTGTGGGTGTAACAATCCTAATTTTTGAACAGTAATTTAACGGTGTAAGTGAAAGATTTTAAAATTAAAAATCATAAAAGCGTATATTTTTGACATATATGGGGTGACACGGACGTGATGATGTCGTGTATATGTGTATTTAGATGTATTCGGGAGTTTTTGAGATTTTGAACTAAAACTTAATTTTATATGGGCACGGTGATTTTTCATCTTTAGTACCTGATGTTTGTATTTTGAGAGTCATGTGAGTGAGGATTAGATGACGATGGGTTGGCATTGAGATGTCGAGACTTTGGACTAGGATTCATGAACGTCATAGGTTTAAAAATTTACAGATAGATCCCTGAATCCCAAAATCTATATAAACAGCATAATAGTCCAGAATATTTAGAAACCTGTATAGACACCCCTATTCACAAAAAATCACACCCACACTGTCTCTAGTGACCATTCTCATTCCCGATGAGTTAGCTACCGTTATCGGTGGCGATGGAACCGTCTCGGTGTGTTGGTTCCGTCGATGGCCTCGGTTTACCCATATGCCGCCTAGATTCGACGGAACGTCGTTGATCTCCCTCCTATGCTGTCAACATCCGTTGCCACCGGTCGGGATCTCTTCCTCTGAACCAGAGGAGTCCGACGATGGTCTCTGATCGGTTGTCTGAGGCCTCAATTATCGAAAAAGGTATGAGATAGTTTGGCTTCCCCGTCACGGATCTGCCCTCTTCGGTCATCGCTGTCGGTCGGGATCAGCTAGTTCGTCTAGATGATCACAGTTGTGATAGCAGTTCATTGTTCCCGATCATCAATCGACTTTTCTGGCAAGAAAACATAAATCACGGCTACCATGAATAATTCGTCGACCCCCTCAGCTTGAAGGCTTGACAGATGCACCCTTATGACGCACCTTTAGCTTGGGATCTTGCCAGATACAGATACACTCCTATCACGTGTGTTAACTTGAGACCCCTAAGGGTTTTCAGGTTAATGATTCCACCCCTATATTGGTTTATAAATTTCAATATGACCCTTAATAGCAGTATGACCTCTAGAGTGTAAAATATCGATTTAACCTTCGTATTTGATTTTGCATGGTTTTGGCCTCATGATTTCGAGGACTCATCCGGGACCCCTGGGGTACATGAAATTCATGATACGGATGAGAAAAAGAGATAAAGAGGTCCAAGAGCTATGGTTTGAATATCAAAGTAGGGGTTTCTAACCATACTTTTCTATCACGTTTTGATTTACGTGTGGATTTAAATTTATGTTGTGGCTTAGGGAATAGAAAGTGTGTAATTAACGAATAAAGCATTAGATGGATTGATAGATTAGGGTGTTGTGAACGCGTGTACGATTTTTATGGAAATGAGCGTTTAGTTGGGAATCGGCTAAGTACGTGTGCGCTTGAGTAGCCGGGAAATGAGACTGACGCGGATTATGAGTACATGGTACATGAATAACGAATGGGGTGTTATGTACGTGCATGTTTACGGGTGTATGAAAAGAATACATGTAATTAGGACATCCGGCTTGTGTCCGGTATGGATTGTGAACGTTATGAGCGTCAGCGTGTAATAGAATGATCGGAACACGGATATAATATGTGCGAGTGTATGTGATAGGATAGATGAGACATGTGAGATATGTGAGTACACGTACATGATAAGATGTATGAGACACGAGTGAGCCGTACATAAGTGAGGCCATACGGGCTAGTGATAATAAGATGACTTGGGGTGTTTTATGTACGTAATTGAAGTGTGTATAGATTGTACAGACTGACCGGCTAATATGCAGTAGTCAAGTGGTGTGCGGACTGACCTGCTAATATGTGGTAGTCCAAGGGTGTGCGGACTGACTGACTGATACACAATAGTTGAATAATGTGTCGGGAGAGATTTATGAGCCCGCTGTGACACGGGATAGATCTATAGAGTCCGTTTGATATGAGATTGATCTATGAGCCCACCGTGATACGAGATAGATCTGTAGAGCTCACTTATGATATGGATTTTGGTGTTAGGCCTTAGGTGAGCCCACGATGATTCGGGACCTAAGGGAAAACACTTGTGATATGGTATAGAGTGTTAGGCCTTAGATGAGCCTGAGTTGATCTGGGATCTAAGGGGAAACACTTGTGGATTGATTGTAGTGTGAGGCCTTAGGTGGGCCCGCATTGATTAGGGACCTAAGGGAAAACACTTGTTACAAGGTTCTAATTTTAGACCTTAGATGGGCCTGAAATGATCCAAGATCTAAGGGAAACACTAGATTGATGAATTGGTGGTGTATGTTAAGGTACGAAAGGATCCTTAGATGAGCTTGTTGAGATACGGGATCTAAGGACAGTTTTGGATTGATGGTTAGATTGCACATGCTTGAGATGAGCAGATGAGTCTCACGTGTGCCAATGGTTGTGATTATTAGTGAGAAAAATTCTGGTAGTAAAGTTCAGGTGTATGTGAGTGAGATAAACGAATTGGTATGATGTGAGTTTTGATTTGATGCATGAATTTTATTTAAAATTTTATAGACTGTTTAGTGTTAGAAATTCCTACTAGCTATGTTGCTCACCCCTTCCTCCACAGGTACCCAAGGTCAGGAATCTAGCATTGGTGATCCGGAGCTCACATAGAGGATCTCAGACATTTTTTTAGATATGTTTGGGTAAATTGAGTTGTATGTAATTTATATTATTAAAAAATTTTGTAACTCATGATTTTTGGTGTAAATATTTTATTTAAAACGTTTTATTGAATTTATTTACTTTTATTTTATTTTTTTACTAAGTCACCCTCGGGATTCCTGTAGAAGGGGTTTTGGGGCGTGACAGTGGGGATCAACGATTAAGTTAACACACCTTTGAATGAATAAATTTAACGTGTTAACATATATGATCATCATTCGGAATCTTTGTTGCTTAGTCATATTGAGTTATGAATTGTTTTAACAAATATTTTAATTTTGTATTTTTATGGGAATAATAATAAATTTATTAAATGAGGATCATGTAATTTGAAATACATAATTTAATAATAAATTTTATAAATTATTATTCATGAATTTTAGAATTCTAAGAACTTATGTTAAAAATTATTCTAACATAGTAAAAGATTTTAAAAGAGAGTTCTTCATAACTGATATAACTGTAAGTTTATACCACGTTATGAAGTCTTATATTATCTTAATTATGTAGATGTATTTATAGGGAATAACGTATGAGTAAAGTCTAATTTCATCCATAAACAAGAATCGTGAAAATAAAATATCTTATAATTAAAATTTCAAAAGAAACAATATATAAAGTAATTGACCTGATTTATAGATATTTTTTTCTCTCAACTATCTTATATGATTTATAGTTGTTTTTTTTTTTTCTCTCAACTCTCTTATCTCTTTGACCGACACTCTTCCCAAACTCAATGTCACCTAATTAATTACTCAAAATCCCTCTCACAAATTTCTCCAATTGATGGTTAAAATATATTTACACTAGTCTTATTGCCATCAAAATACTTTATATATAGTCTATTGACTTTTGTCTTCTCTCTCCTTATTAACTAATTAACTTCAAACATGATACCAAATGAATTAATTTTGATTACTAATGAATTTGTGAAAGCTTACATAAATTCACATTTGGTTCACTCAAGTATCATGAATTATTTCATGATTTTCTTCTTCATTTTGGACATTCTGAAAAGAGATCAAGTGGTGCACCAAAAAGAGTATTGTGTTATTATAATTAGAGTCAAGTCTGAGTCTTAACTATCTTGAACAAGTGTTGAAGCATCTTGACGAAGTCATGAGCTTAAAAAAAGTCATATTTCATATATATAATTGATCTTCATGAGCAGAGCAGAAGAAAATGTAGGTCCAAGAGCATTCGTTGTCTTCTAAGTGTCTTATGAGAAACGTTTGTGTAGGCTTAGAAAGACAAACAATTGGAAACATGGCACTAACAGCTTGGCCCTGTGGCCACCTTCTTATCCATTCTTTGTACAATTTTGTTCTCGCTCCATGCTTCACATCACAATAATAACTGACCAAATCGAATATTATTTTCTTCATATGATACTAAACAGATCATAACACTTTCTCATTATTACAATTTGGGATAATCTGACGATAAAATTAATCAAAAGAGAAAGATAAAGATCTAATATATGTATATAATGGGCTCAAAAGAAGTTCTTGTAAAGCTTTTTAAGAATACTTGAATAAAATTGAATTACTTAAAATCATAATGAAAAATATAATTAGAACAATATAGGCCAAAAAGAACTTCTATTAAGAAATCTCTCTGATAATAGATGAGGGTCGACATTAGTAGAGGAGATAACACGAATTTTTATATAAAATAAACCCTTAAATATTTGCAAATTAACTTGAGAAGTTTGCCAAAAGGAGTCTTGTGAGGACAGCATATTCACCTAACAAATTCACGATCGGTCACGTCTTGAATTGAAAAACCATGTATTTGGACAAGAATAGTGTATGATTGTTGAATACAGATATAATTATATCTTTCATTTCAAGGTCTATTATTATTCATGGTAAACCCCGCACACTGACAAGTACCAAACCCTTCAATGTTAATATTATATCATTATTCCAGAATATATAATACTTTGCATATGTTCTCTTTAAGACTTATCTCGCTTTGTCTCTTCCTCTTGTATTCTTCTGGCTTCTCACAAGCCTGCTATTCTAATTATTATCATGTTCTAACCACCAACCTAGCTATGCTACACACCAAAGCATCAAATCCTTCGATCCATAAACAGAATATTTGGAATGATATAGTAAATTATTTGTTTAAGCTTTGTCAACTTAATTTATTTACAAAAAAAAAATTAATTATCTACTTTTCTATTAGGGAAATATATAATATAAATCATAGACCTTTAGTTTGGGTTTGTATCAAGATGCTTATTTCTAGTTTCAAATTATGTTAAATGTTAACATATACCCTCTTGTTAGATTAATTTTACCTTTTTTTTTGTTTTTTTTTGTTTTTTTTTATCTTGATGAATTCGATAGGGCAAAAATGATCTTGCATTCATGCTTCAAACTTTTGATTTTGAAATATAAGGGATATTCTTAAAAATTTCTACAATAAAAAAAATCAATAGTTAAAAAAACGATGATCATAAACTAATCGACAATAAGGAATCATTGAATATCTTAAGAGAATAATATTACACAAAATACAAATTCTCGTATAAAACAAAATATATCACAAATCAAATGAAATTAAATACAAAATAGAAAAAAGTGAAGTAAATAAATAATGAATAAGAATATAAGAGTAATATCATATCATGTTATATACAAAACTTTACGTATAAATTTTGTGAATAACAACATTATTCTATTTAAAATAGGAGAAAATGATAATATTTTGTGTTGTCGATATCACTCAAACTCCAAGGATTTAAGTGATATGTCTTTCGTCTCCTTAAGCAACATAGAGCTTCTCAATCAGTGATACAATACCAAGAAAATACAGACAATGTGTACTGGCCTACAACCATAAGTTAAAAGAAAGATATTATAATTAAGAAGGGGAATCCTAACACATATCAATCCAAAAGTTATAGTAGTGTTAGTAGGTTAGGGTTAGCTTCATTGAGGCAGGATGTTGCATATCAATCCTTGGACTAAAAATTGTTACGGCGCATGTGGTAGGCCACTTTTTAGTGAACATAGGATGTGGGCAATATGTTGAGATGGGGAACAAGTTTGGCCAAGGCCGTGAATTTTATATGAGGAGTTGTCAAATTGTCACAGGGTGAGGCCACCAATGATATGGGCAAATGAATTGAAAGGGATGCAAATGAGGCATCAAATTGATGCTACTGCCTCCTGATGGGTCTTGTGTCCACATGCCTTTGGAAGATGTTACAAGACATTAGGCTTGTCCTAACTGACAAAGGGTAGGAAACATGCTAGAAAGGTGCTTCACCCATCAGCCATATGCATGCCCATGCAGAAAAACTAATATCGTCTCCCCCGTTGTCAAACCCTACAAATCTATGTATGCCCAACACTAGGTGGTGGGGGGCCTTAGTTTCTCAACTTGTCCATGTGGATATGCATGACATAGTGTTATCCTCTACTAATGTTGACATAGAATACTCATACATCAAATCTGAAAATAATGCAAAAATTAGAGGTCACTTTGAGTTTTTTTATTTCACTAGTCCAATATCGAATTATCGAATAAGATATCAAGTTGTCAAACTAGTTTATTGGACAAGTCAACACCTTATTAAACGTTTATCAATATTTAAAGCTATTGACAATGATATATATTTATTAAACACAACCTTACTTATGAAGTCAAAGAATGTATATTTGATAATTGTCATAAACTTTATTAGATAATTAAAATTTAAAAAAAAAATTAAACTAAACGTAAAATAGTCGCCTTTCAATTTAGATTATTATTATTATTTTGGTTATTTTCCTTAATTCTTCATAGTTTTTTATGATTTTATAGGACAGATATTGTGAACTTATCATTTTAAGTCTAAAAGCTTAAATTTGTAAGCTTCTCATAGTTGATCGTTCCAATCTTACTAACATATAATCTACCCCTTACATTCATTGTCATTGTAACTCCATGCTATACATGTTGTTAATCTGATTTTTTTTTTTGTAGTAAGTTTAAAACGATTAATATATATTAGTAGTATCAACCGACGTTCTTTCTCCTAATAAATACTAAAGATTCTGCATCCTGACATTTCAGAAAAATATCGTATACATTTATTGAGTATAAGTTAAAAAAAGAAAGAAGAATAAAATCTGTAGTACAAAGGGGATGAATCAGGATATAACGTTAGTCCATTTTGGTTTTAAATGTTGTGAATATTGTGTAAAGTGAGGAACCGAGAAATATTCGATATTGTAAGTCCTTTAATTTCATTTGTTCGAAAGTTCATGCACTGCTTGTTCATTATAGATATATTATTCTTTTAAATGAAGACTCGAGGAATTTTTTATCTTTACCACCAAGTGAAGCTAGTTTGACAAATTATTTATGAATCATAGGAAAAGTGTTTGTTAAATTAAAATAAATTTAAAAATTTAAGTCTATAAATGTTTTTTAAACAATACTAAAATTCCTTTTTATTTGTCTTAGAAAGAAATTTTAAGGCACTCAAAAGAGGAAAAAAAATGCCTTAAAATTCTTTAGGAGATAAAAAATCAACAAATCCAGGCCCAAAACTAGGCTTAAGCCCCCTGCCCTTATCTTATACTTATTAAAGAGAAAATTGTAAAATAAAAAAACCTTATTATTTTCTTTAACTATCTAAGACACAATCTTTCTTCTCTCTTTCAAGATCAATTTGCTTTAAAAATTGGTACATAAATTCTTCCCCTCATTCGTGAAATGAATCTAGTAAATAAACTCATCTTCAAATTCTCAAATAAAAATGTAAAATGAACATTAATATATATATATATATAGTGTCAAACTGTATGGACAATATCTTGTAAGTGTTATTAAACTAAAACGAACTCAATAGCTAAGGTACGGAAGCATTTGAAGAACAAAATCTATTGGAATAGCTATAAAGATAACCCAAAGCATTCGTAAA
>JANKKB010029417.1:487-23127 GCA_026225775.1 Bursera palmeri | reverse complement strand
TTTTGCAGTTTGTCAAGGAGGAGAGAAAGCTTAAATCGGGAGTAGACATCAAGTAATTACCTACCAAACTGAGCGTCTCGAGGCTTCTTAAATTACCAACTGTGTTAGGAATAAAGCCTGAGAATGAGTTTCTTGATAACTCCAGAAGGATGAACTTGGACATATTGGTGATGGAGCTAGGAATTGTGCCATTAAAATAATCAAGTGCCAAGTAAAGGCCTCAAGACTTGGAAGCCCAAGGTCAATGGATGATGGAATTCTTCTCGAGAGATGATTACCAACGAGTGAAAGCTCTGTCATCGTTGAGATATTAAAAATTGTGGCCGGGAAAGGGCCAGCTAGGTTGTTCGCTTCCATTATCAAGGTCATTAGATTAGGAAGGTTACCAACCTCAGATGGTATCTGACCTGCAAACATGTGTGAGCACACAGAGTCAGGGGGCAACGAAAATAATAGCAATACTTGTAATGTCATCAAAAGTGATACTAATCCAAACAGAATATGATAACATATGATACATTATTAACATGTCATTCCCATACAAGCAAGCGATAGAAAAGCTAATAATCATTAAAAGGATCTTTAATTTATCCTCTTTTGCAAAGACTACTAAAACCATTCAACATTTAGAATCAATGTATAACTTTTTTTTATTATCCTACATAGCTAACAAATGTGATTATGATGCCTCGTATTTCTAAAAAAAGTGATTTTATTGATGGAATTTTGTATAATCTTTATGAGATCAATAATATCAATGAAATATATTGTTACTTTTTTTTTTTTCATTTTAACTTCTAAGACAAAATTTCACTATAAAATATAATTCTCATGTGTAGTTTTGTTTTTATATGTTACTATATACTTTGTTTTCAATTTTTAGAAAGAATGAAGGTTGAAACTAATTTTATTACCGTTTTTTATAAAATAAAAAATTAATGATTGAAAATTAAAAATTAAATGGAACAAGATGGTGGTAGGATCCATCCTAATATCTAAGAATGCTCCTAAAGAGTGGATATAAGAATGAGATTATTATCTTCCGTCCAGCTTTACCCCATTAACATCCCTAGTTATACTGGTCTGTCACCTGTTAGCTAGTTATAGGTCAACCATCTAGTTACAGGCAATAGTCAATTGATTGGTAATGAGCCTATTGACCAATATCAACGGCCAACGGTTTTAACTAGATAATTTAATAAAATTTTGTACCTACTATTTTTCAGCTCAATTCCTTAAATTTGGTTATTTCTCATAATTATTCTAAATTATTAAAAAGTTGTGTATAGTGTACCTTCCAAGTAGTTACTGCCAAGATTTATTGTATGGGCCAAGGTCAAGTTTCCAATATTTCTTGATACACTTCCGGTAAATTGGTTGATTGACAATATAACAACACGAAGGTCTCTGCCTTTCCACAAACTGTCTGGAACAAGATTTATTGTAGAAAGCTGTTTCTAATCTTAATCAATCTGAATCAAAGTTTTATTTAATTCCAGAACTTGTCAATTCATCTTCATTAAGAAACAAAAATTGTCTAACTTGGCACAGAATGTCGCCATTTATCCTAAATTTTTAAGGGAAAAATAATCGCTTCATCACTTTTTCTTGGTAGCTGTTCACATTACTCAGTCTACGGGTACGTATTATAAAGCTGATCTCTTGGTCGTACATTTCAGCAATATTTTATACTCCTGACGCAAACTATTCATAAAATTCCCCTGTGTAGAAAAAATAAAAATAAAATTAGCAATAAAACTGTTGCACCTTGCTCACTCCAATCCATCTGTATTCTGTGGCCTTGCAGAAGACACTAGTTCCAGTTGGTACACAATAGGCCCAGCACATTTCTAAGATCATAAGTGAAGTGAACAGACAGGAATATGGTAATAAGCCCAACCCAAACATCAAGAAAATGGGCTTCGGGTTGAGTCCCACAATTGCAACCCAGACTGCTCGGGGTTAAATCATTTATAAATAGGTGTAGATAAGATCTTTTGACCATGAATCATCTAGAATAGCTTCTACTGCACAGCTATGGACCTTCGAACGATGAGCTATTGAGCCTTTCTCGCATGCCCTTTGAGTGTGGGTGTCTGCAACAAACATCAAATCAGCCTCCCTATTTTGACACGTGTCCCCACTTGATGGTAAGGTGAAGCTGATGTAGGCGCATCACAGTGGGCGACCATTCTGCAGAGCTCATCAGAGTTCAGTGAGACTAGGACCTGCTAGCTAGCAAATTACCCAGCTTTGACTCTGACCAGAACCCACCGACCCAACCCACAATCTTAGTCAATATAAAAACAGTGAATTTACTGGGAAATAGTAGATCAACAGGGCAAGAAAAACTCTTTTGACACACATCACACATTCAGTTTTCAGCTCAATTATCAAAAGGCTTCTGGCCACAGATAAATAAAGTAACCGAAAGGTAAAAATTGAAGCCAAAAAATGGTTTTAAAAAATTGGCTCAGACTAGCTTTTTGCCCTACCTTTTTTAGGGGAATGGACCTAGACTATATGCATTTAAGTCACAAACATAAATGGGTTATTATCAGATTAGCGTTCGGATTGACCCACCAATTAGATAAAGAATATTGCTAAGCTTGATTTCAGGAGTCCATCCATCATCGAATTTTAGCTTTAAAAGAGAATACAACAACATTGGTGTGTTTGTGTTTGTATTTGTGTTGTGTCACCTTCAACTCCTCAAATTTATTTCTCAAAATTTGAGATGGTAACGTCTGATCTACAATTGGACTCTAAACTTGCAGGTATACGTGACACGATCATGTGAAGAAGCTTCACAGGACAAGATTAAGCAATGCACAATCATTTGATGGATGTGGGCTACACTAATATGCATGGCATGAGAGGTTTTTTAAGTCATTGCGCATTTCAAATCAGCCATAATGACCTACAAATTCATGCCCAAAATGTTTCCCATGCTATGTTGAAGAAGAAAACACATTCTCATCATCATCATCATCATTCATCTCCTTGCTATATATGTATATATATATATATATATATATATATACATCTAACATAATGCTTCTGGCTACCATGTTAGACAGAAATAAAGCAAGTATTAAATAACACATATTCATTGATACAGGGTCAATGTAGTGATCACATTCGAAGACTGATATGATGGAATATTTTTTATTCAACTATTGAGATTGTTAATTTACAAGGCCAACCATCTACTGTAACATGCCAAACTCCAGGTAGCATGAATTCAACGGAAACCAGACTTTTCTCCCAATACCAATTTAATTATGTCGGAACAAAGATGCTTTTGGCCCACAAGTTTAATTGGTATGCATCTTAGCTTAATGCATAGAATTTTATCATCTAACCATCAACCAACCAAACCCCATTTTTTTCACTTTTTTTATTTTAGAGTTGGTGGATTGATCATCTAACTCTTCTTACTGCACACCATTACTTAACAACCATCATAACCTTCAAAGAAATAATAATATTAGTGTTGTTGGTTGTAAAAAATAATCATATTTTTAAATAAATTTAAATGTTATGGTCACTTTCTAACAATTTTGAAAAGATTTATTGATTGCCGAGCTTTATAATTTCATATATGGAATTTTAGTGTTCATCAATATTAAAAAAATTTGTTGAGCTAGTAACTTAAGGGTATTAATGATGATATAATAAAAATGTCTTATTTAAGATATATAATTTATGAGGTATACAATGACAACAAAAGTCCTATTATTAATTTTTGCTTATAATAAGTTTCTATAATTTGTATTTTAGGTTAATGCTCAAAATTTGTAATTAAAAATTCTGAAAGTGGGATTTATAATCCCTAATTTATTTATTTATTTTGTTTTTAACACCAACAGTGGTTAAATAAAGATCTTTTGACTAAATCTTCTATTGGGAAAATTCTTGATTAAAATATAAAGAGGGAAACAAAAATCTGTACGTTAACAAACTTGTTCTTAATTATTGGATCGTATAATAGTCCAAAAGTTGAAATCCCATTATGGTAATTATAACAAAACGAAAGGGCAAACCCGGAACGGAGACAAGCGAAAAAGGAGAAAGCGAAGAGAACGGAAAGTAGACAGAGACAGAGAGATAGAGGGAAGAAAGAAAGAAAAAAAAAAAAAAAAAGAGGAGGAGCTGGAATCACATGGGCTTGTTGTCTCTCCCTGCTGGGTCCTCTTTCACCACCCTCTTCCTCTTCCACCTTTCTCTCTCTATCGCAACACCATGATCATGATTCTCCTCTCCTACCTCATACTCCTCTTCCACCCTTAGAATAATTCAACCTCCCACTCCCTCTCCCTTTCTTCCCCTTTCCTTCTACCTTTCCCTTTCTTTCTCCCTTTCAATTCTTCTCCATGGCTGACGATAAGGTAAACCTTTTCAACATTTTCCATATAACAAAACCTCTTTTTTTTTTTTTTTAACCATTTCTCGCCGTTGTCGTCTGTTTCCGTTTTTTTATTTCCTTTTTTGGAAGGCTGAACTGAATTTTGTTTGTTTGTTTGATTCTGGATAAGAAAAGTTTTCTTTTTTTTTTTTTCGATTTTTTTTATTTTTTATAGCTGAAATTAGTGGAAATTTTTCGATTTTGTTTTGTTTTCTCAGCTGCCAAGCGTGATTTATGGTTATTTGCTCGACATTTTTAGTTCTTAGGTCAGCGATCTAGCTGAGCTCATCTGTTGATTCCTTTTAAATTTCGTATTTTTACTTGTCTGGATCTGAGATCTCTCTCTTTCTCTGTAGGTGGAGTTAATTTTTTTCCTCTTTTTGTTACGAGCTTAATTATGAAGATTTTTTATGTTTCCGATCTGTGCTTTGACCTTAGTTGAAGTTTTTTCTACCTGAAATTTTGGTAATTTTATCCTTTAGATCATACTTACCTTACGTGTCTCAGTAGTTTTGTATTTTTGATATTTGATACGTCATATCTCTGCTCTTCTATGATCTTCCAGAATCTTGATGTAGATGATATATTTTGCAGGAAATGTCTGCCCCTGTTATGGATGGAAATGACACAGTCACCGGCCACATCATTTCCACTACAATTGGAGGCAAAAACGGAGAGCCCAAACAGGTTAAACTTTTTTTCTGCGAATACCCTTTACTTGATCTTTTTTCTACTTAATTTTGTGTTTGTAGGTATTGATCTAGTTGAAAATAAATTGACTTTTAAGCAGCTTCACCTTAATAACTGATCCCGAAGTCATGTTTTAAGTTCTTTGTGTGTTGGTTCTTCAGACCATCAGCTACATGGCAGAGCGCGTCGTGGGAACTGGGTCATTTGGAGTCGTCTTCCAGGTAAGGAAAGGTTGAATTTATAGCAAAATGTCTGAATGATGTGTTGGTGTCAATTCTTATGCTAAAGTTATCCGTCTTCTCTTAGGCAAAGTGCTTGGAAACTGGGGAGACTGTGGCAATAAAGAAGGTTTTGCAGGACAGAAGATATAAGAATCGTGAACTTCAGTTAATGCGAGTGATGGATCATCCGAACGTGATTTCTTTGAAGCATTGTTTCTTTTCCACTACTAATAGGAATGAGCTTTTTCTCAATTTGGTTATGGAATATGTACCGGAGAGTATGTATAGGGTTTTGAAGCATTACAGCAGTTCAAATCAGAGAATGCCACTCATCTATGTAAAACTTTACATGTACCAGGTATATATGGTGTTCTCTAATGAGTTTGATTTGTGTCTTATGTACTTCTTGGTGATAATTAGGGAATTTCTTCCAGATTTTCAGGGGGTTGGCCTACATTCACACCGTTCCTGGAGTTTGTCATAGGGATTTGAAGCCTCAAAACCTTTTGGTATGCTTTGGTGACTTCATGTTGCAAGTAGGAAGTTATGCCATTTTTTTTCCCTTGTTCCTAAGTGTTTTTTTTTTTTTTTTTCCCTACAGGTTGATNTGTTCCTAAGTGTTTTTTTTTTTTTTTTGTCCCTACAGGTTGATCC
Organism: Bursera palmeri; assembly: GCA_026225775.1. Lineage (NCBI taxonomy): Eukaryota > Viridiplantae > Streptophyta > Magnoliopsida > Sapindales > Burseraceae > Bursera > Bursera palmeri. Next base: position 17,154 of record JANKKB010029417.1, on the reverse strand, counting down.
TCTTACTCATCAGGTTAAGATTTGCGATTTTGGAAGTGCGAAACAGCTGGTATGTTGATGCCTTATTCTGTGGTTTCTTTAGGTTGTATATCATTTAATAAGTGGTTGATGTGGTATTGGTTCAATGGTTAGGAACTTCTCGTTGTGAGTGTGTAGTGTACTGCCTATCATAGTGCTGAGATTTGTTTCTCGTTATTTGCCATTCAGTGTTGGCTAATTCTATCAATTTGAGTAGTCCCACCATAGGAGTAATTTTGCAATATGTTTGCTTTTTGCTGCATATGGGTTATGATGGAGAGTGAATGAGTTCTGATTTTTCAGTTATCAAGCTCACCCTTGGGATCTTAACAACTAACTAATGACCCATTCGAAAGATGGATATTCTTTATTTGGATTTTGGAATCTTCTGGTGATCAGTTGTTAAGTTTGAAATATTTCCTCTTTCGTTTTGGTGGAGTATCTGTTTATGCTTCCGAAACTAGATAAAAGAATTAAATACGCAAAATCTAACAATAGTGTGTTATATGATTTTCTTCTAGTTTATGGTACTAAGAGTCTTGAAAATAGGATTTTTTTTTCTTGGTCAGTTGAATGTTTTATGCATTTATAGTCAAACTGCCTGTGATCAGGTCAATGGGGAAGCAAACATTTCATACATATGTTCACGTTTCTATCGAGCTCCGGAACTTATATTTGGTGCTACAGAATATACAACCTCAATTGATATCTGGTCAGCTGGTTGTGTCTTGGCTGAACTTCTTTTGGGACAGGTTAGCAATTTTGATTTTGTTTTTATTTTTCACTCTCTTTAAGTTAGCAACAACCTATTTCTGTTGTGAAATTAGATTTGCTGACTGCTAATAATTTTAAATTTTTGTAGCCATTGTTTCCTGGTGAAAATGCAGTGGACCAGCTTGTGGAGATTATCAAAGTATGTTTTGTTCAATAATGTCTGACATCAATCAACTTTTGTGATCATACGTTTAACATCCTACATTATTTTCCTTCAGGTTCTTGGTACACCTACTCGTGAGGAGATTCGCTGTATGAATCCAAATTATACAGATTTTAGGTTTCCACAAATTAAAGCACATCCTTGGCACAAGGTATGCATTTTATTGTCCATGCCATATTAAGTGGATCGTTTGAGTACCATAAATTGGCTTCTTTCTTAATTCTTTATATACCTAAAAGTAGGTCCTATACATTTTTTTTTTCTGTATATATAGGTTTTTCACAAAAGGATGCCTCCAGAAGCAATTGATCTTGCTTCACGGCTACTACAATATTCCCCAAGTCTTCGGTGCACAGCGGTGAGTTTGATATCTTTTTCCCTGTATGGATATGCGTATTCTTGCATAATTTTAAAGTATCAGTATGTTGGATACCGAAGAGGAGCTCATGTTTTTCGGTACTCATTCCAACAAATTGAACTGAAATTTCGTTTAATTTTTTCCCCATTTAATATTGTTTTCTGCCATCTGCTTCCATTGTCACAGCTAGAAGCATGTGCACATCCCTTCTTTAATGAACTGCGTGAACCGAACGCTCGCCTACCAAATGGTCGCCCTTTACCTCCTCTCTTCAATTTTAAGCAGGAAGTATGTCTTGTAACTCCTAATTCAATTTCTTTATTTTGTTCTTAAACATGGCCCGCTATTAGTGAAATGATGTGTGACTCCATAAAGGCTTTTCATTTGACTAATAAATTATGAGAAACTCAATCTTAGAGAAGGGGAGAAAGGGAAAGACATTTTTGTGGAATGTTAAGTTTATTACATTTCATTATAACTAATTTTACTTCAAAGAGTTATGTGGAAGTTAATGCTAAATGTTTATCAATTTATTTTTGTTGCAGTTATCCGGGGCTTCACAAGAGCTCGTTAATAAGCTGATACCTGATCATGTGAAACGGCAATTAGGTCTAAATTTCTTGCATCCGGCTGGGACATAGGTTCACGCAAGTAATATGGAAGTGACATCTACTTGTTGATGTGTGACACGAAGGGAATTCTATCCTTGTGTTTAACTACCATGCATTGAGGCTTGACCGGCAATATTTCTTGCTCTACCAGGCAGACTCAGGCAGCAGGATGGCCGTGCTTTCTTTTCTACTTTTCTCCCATACACCCTTCCCCCTCCCCCTCCCCCTCCCCCTCCCCGTTTATCTTCCCCCCATCCCTTCCCTCTGTCAAAGTGCCCATTTGTTTATGTACATGTTTGATAGTAAAACATAGGCTAAAGTGATAAGGTGGACTGATCAGAAAGCCGGTAATCGAGGAAAAACCGAGGAGAATTGTATTTGTAGCTAGGAAGAAAGTTCGTAATAGAATGGCCCGAAGAAATGGGGCGGGCATGTGTTGGTTGTCAGGTTTGGTCCTCTTTTATTTTATTTTTTTTCTCCCGTTTTTATTATGGTTTGTGATGACTGACATTAAAATTTCAGACAATTGTTGTCACTAGCTGTTTGTGCAAAGTAATGTTATTTCAGTATGTGCGTTATCCTTCCTCGTGCTTTGATAGCCCCATTAATTTCATAAGTAATACATTTATGATGCAGAAAGATTGGTTAATCTTCCATGCATATGCCATTAGATTGTCTTTAAATTCTCCTTCAGCGTTTCTAGACCAATGCTTTTGCTGAAGAGCACGCGAAATCTCAACTGGACAACTTTTGTACAAATTGTGTTAAAGAAATGTATATGAGAAGTTAAGCATAACAAATGCGTTGGAAGTGTGGAAACTGATTGTGGTGTAATGAAGTGGCAACAACCACCAACTGAAATTCACCTCACTCATTGTCGTAAAAAAAAGTAAGTAGTGCCATCATTGCGCATGATTCGTCAAAAGGAAAAGATATTCAAAAGGTCTAACCATTCAATACGCTTATCATTGTGTTTTCCTTCTTTTGACTTTTTGATTGTCGGCCAGCCTAGTTGCTGTTGGTGACTGGTGGGAGTTACGAGTCTACATTCAACTCATTCAACAAAAGAGGTGTAGGAAGTCCTAACATGAATATTAAAGTTTACAACTGATGTGCCCTTTGTGAGCGGGTAAAAGTATCCTAGCAGCACAATTGGCCCTTTTGCTTCTGTTTGGGTCATGCACTGCCAGTTGCCCTAAACGGTGTCGTTTTTTTGACAGTTTAAAGTCTCAAGAAAAGTCCAAATTCCGGCAACATGTTTATTCGTGCAACCATGGAGATCGAGCACAGCCAGTCCTAGTCTAGAAGTGTACAACAAAGTTGAGAACAAATTGTAAACCTATATAAGATCTGAACCGTAGGTTCATGGTCATAGTCAATATAATAACATCAACGGTGCGAACAGAATCCATCTCACAAGTCACAAGCAAGTTTAAGAAAATCACTCACATGTCAGACAAAGCGACAATCTCTGTCACTTTACGAATCTCAATAAATTTCCCGCTTTCAGAGCTACTCTCCTGGTCTTTACGATGTCTAAAAAAATCATTTCCATTTCGTTCGTTCAACCAAACGTAGAATAATAATAATTAACCTAATCGAATTCGAGGCAAGAGAAAAAAAAAAGCAGAATCCAAAAAGAGTGATGAAAAGAGCACTACAGAGCTGAGTTGAGTTGAAACCTCATTTAAGTTTCACTAGTCACTTCCTCACTTTCTGTCAGGGGTTGATTACGTTCTTAGCTTGCTTTTTTCGCTTTTTTGCTAACTTCCAAGTCAATGGAGCTTCCCTTTTCGTTGCTTTTCATCTTCTTTCTTTTCTTAGCTGGACGCACCAAAGTTTCAGCCACTGACAGTCTTCTCTCTCCCAAGGGCGTTAACTATGAAGGTGACTGTTACTATTTCTGTTACTGTCACTGTGTTGCCATCCGTCGCTTTTTTTCTTTTTCAAATATTTTATTATTTGGGTTTTGATCAGTGACTGCTTTGATGGCGGTAAAGACCAAAATGAGAGATGAGTTACATGTGATGGAGGGTTGGGATATCAACTCAGTGGATCCCTGCACTTGGAACATGGTCGGTTGCTCTCCTGAAGGCTTCGTCATTTCCCTGTAAGTTCCCTTCCACTCATTCTTTGTATTTCTAGTTCACTTAAATTTAAAAAGTTTCTCTTTTTTGCTTTTTGTGTAGTGAAATGGCGAGTATGGGATTATCGGGACCGCTTTCCCCCACTATTGGGAACTTAACCCACCTCAGAACAATGTGAGTTTCACACTAGCTGCATACATTTCAAGTTCAACTCATAAAATGTATGACATTCAGTTTTAGAGACAATTTCTAAACTATTACATATTTAAAACATATATGAGGCTAAACATTCAACAATTAGTGATTTCAATCTCTTTTATTGTAGTTTGTTGTACAATAATCAGTTATCTGGTCAAATCCCAGCTGAGATGGGGATGCTTTCAGAGCTTCAAACACTTGACCTTTCGCGTAACCAGTTTGTTGGGGAAATTCCCAGTTCTTTGGGGTTTCTTACTCGTCTAACTTACTTGTGAGTATGGCTTGACATTTGACATTCAGTCTTCGCATTGATATGTGTATCAGTTTCGTAAAGCTTGGATTGGTTAATTATTCATGTTCTAAACTTTTTCACATGACTAGTTTTTCAGGAGGCTTAATAAGAACAACTTATCTGGTGAAATTCCTACACTGGTTGCCAATCTCACAAGCCTTTCATTCTTGTATGTGTTTCATGTGATGTCAACTGTGTTTTCCTCTTGGATTGTTTGAGGGGATAATGAGTTATATTTTACAATGCTTTACAGGGATTTATCTTTCAATAATCTCAGTGGCCCTACACCCAAAATATTAGCAAAAGGCTATAGGTGAGATTTTAATGGAAATAGATTTTGTTCATTCAGTTAACCCTATTATTCTTTCTTGTTCATATATACCTGAGTCTAGTCAGTTATTTTTTTGTTAACCATCCTATATCAGTGCATGATCAAAATCAAATGAGAGAGAACTAAGTGATGTATGATGCAATAATTTTTTTAAACTTTTTCTCTTAATATAATTTCTTCATAATTGAAGGGAAATTACAAGTAGTATGTTATGTTAATAATTGATGGTAAACTCAAGGAAAAATTCAATTTGGTATTTCAGTGATTTGTATGTCATGATATCAATGATAAAAGTTTTACTGGCTTTCATTTTTGTTTTTGTTTTCTATTATATGTATGAATTCATCCTGATACCTTGTTTGTGGACATCTAAAGGTTTGCGTGTTTCATTCTAGTTTTACAGGGAACAGCTTTCTGTGCACTTCTTCCTCTGAACAACATTGCATGGGTGTTTCTAAACCAGTAAATGGTGACGTACATGTAACCTGTCAAATCATATTGATATGTTTAGCTGCAATGATGTAAATGCGTATTTCTGTGATTCAAACTGCAGAGACAGGTCTATCTCCGAAAGCCAGTGGCCATCGGCGATGGGTTCTCTCAGTTGCCATAGGCGTCAGTTGCACATTTGTTGTTTCTTTGATGTTGCTTGTTTGTTGGGTGCATTGGTACCGATCACGTCTTATCTTCACATCCTATGGTAGTCTCTGAACTTTATGCTATTTTGCTAATCATGTACTAGATGATAGATAGTGGGATAAATTATAATAATTTGAAATTTTGCAGTGCAGCAAGATTACGAATTTGATATTGGTCATCTAAAGAGGTTTTCATTTCGTGAACTACAACTTGCTACCGGAAATTTTAGTCCCAAGAACATTCTAGGGCAAGGAGGATATGGAGTGGTATATAAAGGATGTCTTCCGAACAAAACAGTGGTGGCAGTTAAAAGGCTAAAAGATCCAGATTACACTGGAGAAGTGCAGTTTCAGACTGAAGTTGAGATGATTGGCTTAGCTTTGCATCGAAACTTATTACGCTTGTATGGCTTCTGTATGACACCTGATGAGAGATTGCTTGTTTATCCTTTTATGCCAAATGGAAGTGTTGCTGACCGCTTGAGAGGTTAGATATTTTGTTGATATATCTATGCCTGCTAAGGATGTTGGTTTAGGCTAGTTTTTGAATACCTAAAAAATCATCTCTCTGAGCCAGCCCTGATTGCTAATTCAATCAAGTGATTGTTTAAGAAAATTCATGATCATGATAGATTCTCATTTGTATTCTCCTATGGGAAAGCATACTAGTTTGTATTTTTTTTTTCCCAACAACTTCATTGTTTGTGGCTATGTATATGTCTATCAATGTTACAATTAGTAATTGAACAAATTTATATGCATGTTTGGATGCAGTTGTAACACTCGATTTTGAAATATTTTCCATTTCTGTGTCCTTATTTCAATTAGATTTAAAATTGTGTTCCACCTTGTTCTATTCTTTTTTTCTTGTCCGTCTTTATTTACTTAATATTCATTAGCAGACACTGGCCAAGTGAAGCCATCTCTGGATTGGAACAGACGAATGTGTATTGCCCTCGGAACTGCCCGTGGACTTCTCTACTTACATGAACAATGTAATCCAAAAATAATTCACAGGGATGTCAAAGCTGCCAATATCCTGCTTGATGAAAGTTTTGAAGCTGTTGTTGGGGACTTTGGTCTTGCAAAGCTGCTAGATCAGAGAGATTCACATGTCACTACTGCAGTACGAGGAACTGTAGGTCATATTGCTCCTGAGTATCTCTCAACTGGACAGTCCTCTGAAAAAACTGATGTCTTTGGATTTGGGATATTGCTTTTGGAACTTATTACGGGACAAAAGGCATTAGATGCTGGAAATGGTCAGGTTCAGAAGGGAATGATTCTTGACTGGGTAAGTACCTAGTGTTGTAGCGCTCCTTGTATACCACATGATAAATTGTACATTTTCAGTTTGTCCTTTGACAAAGCAGTTAGCAGAGCTCTTACTGATGCGAACATATATGTAGATGCCTTAGAAGCAAAGTTGCTTTATGTGGGTTTAGTTTTCAATTAGTCTCTTAACATTGTTGTTATTAGCTATACTGCTTTCCACAATACATAAAAACCACATTACTACTCAATCTGAGTTTCTTTAGACCATGTTTCTTGTCTGTAGCTTGGAAAAATATTTTTGACTTGATGGGGTAATCCTATTTATGTTGAACGTGAATTTGGCACTTTTGGGTGGTATCTTACTTCCAAATTTCAGTTGGCTCTTTCCTTCACTTGGTTACTGAAAATATAATTCTTTCCTCATTTTTATCTTATATAAATAGATTTTCTCAAGAACAATTCTTTCCAAGTGAAATGCAGTACCTTCATCTCTGCTAATACCACGGCCGCTAACATAATATCTGAACTGCCCAAAGAAACAATGCTATCACTAATTGTCAAAAGTTTGTAATGATGTATTCTTATTCTTAATTGCTCTTGATATTTTTCAGGGAATAAACCTTTTGACTGTAAACGAAACTAACTCAAGTTCTATGATTGTTTGGTTATAATCTTTTTATCCTTAATTTTCTTACATGATTTATGCAGGTTAGGACCTTGAATGAGGAGGGGAGGTTGGAAGTGCTAGTAGATAGGGATCTGAAGGGATGTTTCGATCCATTGGAGTTGGAAAAAGCAGTAGAACTGGCTCTGCAGTGTACTCACTCACATCCTAACCTGCGGCCGAAAATGTCAGACGTCTTGAAGGTCCTGGAAGTTCTTGTTGGTCAATCAGGACCTGAAGAGTCACAAGGTGGAACCAATGTTTGTGAGCCTGCAAGAGATTGTAGCTTCTCCAGACATTATAGTGATATCCATGAGGAATCATCATTTATCATTGAAGCAATAGAGCTTTCTGGACCTCGGTGACAAAAGTTCTTATATATTTTACCCTTTTAAATTCAACTGTAAATGAGTTTTGCATCTGTTTAATCTTTTGTTTAGATAATTCTGGTTCATCTTTTTGTATCAGTTAGTCATGTGGTTGCAAGATGTACAAGTGTGCAAGTTGTGAATAATTGTCTATAGAATTGGAAATGTGACTGTTAGATTTGCTTGGTTGTTCTACAGCGCCCGTTTTATTAGTTGGAAGGACTTTTGTGAGGTAACTGATGTTTTGTCTGCTTTCCTCCCATTAGCTGTTGTATTTATGAATTCATTTTCCTCCAAAAAATCATGATTGATTATCACTCATACCACCAGAAGCCACACTCATCACTGGCATCGGTTGGCAGGGCACATGCCAGTTGCCACCCAGATTATTCGACCCTGTATGCTCATAGTATTTGTTATTATTTTGAGGGGTGCAACTTGAGCAATCTGCTGATATTTATCTGGTGGATGCAGGTTCCGCATCCCTCTACATATGGGGAAGTGGACCGTAACCATTTGTGTCTATCTGTAGAGGAAATTCTGTATTCATGAATTGAGAATTTATGCCATAGATCAAGACGTACATGTTCATGGCCACTAAACTTTTCATTAATTGAAAGTAGGACAGGTGGGTTTGGAGATTATGACCCTTGGCTCACCAACTTCCCCACTTAATTTTCTGACTTCTGTCCACAAGTGAAAGTTTGCTTCAGTCTCCCTCAGGTTCTTAATGCCTTATTGGAGGGTAATACTACAGTGCAACTAGTGTAATGTATCTAATGCATCCCTTTTATATTAAGAGTTCAAAGCAAATATATAAAAATTGAAAACGACTATTAAAAATGTAGAAACGTTAATTTTTAACTTTTTATATCTTAAAAAAAAAAAATTATGTAGATGAATTTGGATTTTTTCATTTTATTTGTAATCCTTTCAACTTTCAATTTATGTGTATATATATATATATATATATATTTTTTTTTTTTTTTTTTATAGNTATATATATATATATATATATATATTTTTTTTTTTATAGAAAATGATAAAGTGTGTTGCATTGTAGTCATTCCCCTTATAGGAACTTCGCTGGTAAATCAATTTTGCTCTTGGATTTGATCACTACAGAAAAGATAGAAAAGAGATTAATATTTTTAGTGATTTATACCATTCCCATTTTAGCTTTATTTCTTTAAAGCTCTACAATTTGCAAGGATAAGCGTTAAAGAGATAGAATGTTATGTGGTTCAGAGTTCAAACGATTTTTTGGAATTTCTATTGACAAGTATGAAAAATCTATGAAGATTATAACTAAAGAATCTTATTACTTTTACAAGCAATAAATAAACCCAGATCATAATGCTAATTAAATTTGAAAACCAATAATACCCATTAAGAAACTAATATGACTCAAATTCGGATAAAATCAACAAGTGGGTTGTATCTGGTCATGATCTTTTCCAGATATTTGATAATGTGATAATTTAACCAATTAATTTGGTTCAATTCCATTCAATTCACTTGAATAATCAATCAAAAGCCGTCTGGATAGGTTCAAAGGAATCCCTTTTCAAGAATTAGAAACCAAAACGAAAGAGAAATGGTCAAATCACGTGAATGTAAAGCTAACAGCAGACTCGTAATGTGTGTTTGTAGTATGCATTGCTATTACTTCACTCCATAAAGTATGCCACGTTCTCTGCAAGCAAAAGCAATATACTTCATGCAATGCAAACGTCTGCTACGTGAACTAAAAATCATACAAAGCATTATCAAAAGACAGTTCCAATCATCAAGAGACACGAGGAGGTCTATGTTAATGACTTAAATGTTTCTTTTTTTATTTAGTGCTGAAACAAAAACGAGAACAACATCACTTGGATGAGTCAACACACTAAAACAAAATAAAATCTCCTCAGGTTTCACCTTCGCCAGTTGCATTAATTACGCCACTCAAGAAGGGTAAGCAGCCAGCCCCACTTTTACCTGTTCAAAACGTCACTTAAACAGCAAAAATTTAATTAAAAAAATTAATTAAACATAACAAGATAAGTATCATTAGTTACCAACTTGTAGTCTATGCAACTGAAAATCTTAATTCTAATGTAATCGCAATTCTCTACCTCTCTTACAATTAAGCAGTTTATGCTTTTATCCCAATGGGGATATTAACTATTAATTTATTCTCACTCAACCGCCACCTCTTTGCTTTCCATTTCCAGATTCTAGTTCCTTTCTTCACCTAACAGCTTATTTTCCATTTATATAACGTCTAGTGCTTGCTGCAGTTGATTGTCAGACAACGTTAGATCTATCTCTTTTGCTTTTTCTTTCTGTTTGAGGGGAAAAAATCAAACTTTTATTTACTTATATATTGGGATATTTGTTATTTTAAAGTAAACGCTTTTTGATTGAAGGAGCTCCCTTTTGCGTGGAATCAAGGGAACAAATAGGTAGGTAACGATCTGGTTTCTGGGTCTTCTTTTTCTATAGTAAAGAAATGAACTTCATATTGAAAAAGAATAAAGTTTCGGTTTCTTGTTTGGAGTTGTTTATTGCTGTTAATTCTTATTATTATTCATTCTTTGATTTTAATTTTTCAATGAATGTTTGTGTTTGCAAGACTGCTTACGTGTTGGCTGGAGACTAGCAATTGCATATATAGTGCTGTTTCTGAAAATTTTCTGAGTGGAAAAATATTGGTTTTTGAGATTAATGGATCAAGAGACACTTGAGAATGAAAAAATCGTTGAGAATTCTAGTCAAGGTAGTAGAACAACCAGTGAGAATTCAAGCAATTCGGTTAATGGGGTTGTGTTAGAGACTGTGATAGTCAAAAATTCAGTTGAAACAACTCCCAGCGTTAGCAGAGATGAGGATGATTCAGGGTCAAAAATTGATGAAGTAAAGTCCAGTGAGGCATTAGTAGATGTTCCAGAGATGGCAGTAAATCATGAGACGTGTAATAGCAGAGGAATTGTTGAGCATTCAAGCGATTTGGTTGATGCGGTTAGGTTAGAGACTGTAACTCTGATAAATACAGAACAAAGCACAGGTTTTACTGGAGAAAAGGAGATGGGGTCAAGTGATGTAATTGTGGAAGCAGCAGATATGGATAATGGGCAAAGACAAAGAGTTGGTGAGGGAATAGGTCAAATAGATCAAGTACTTGAGACTTTTGTTGTGGTAAATTTGGATCGTACAGCGTGTATTAGTGGAGGAAACAAGGAATTAGAAGCAAAAAATAATCAATTGGGGTCCAGCAAAACATTAGTAGGAGGGTTGAAGAGAAAGGATTCCAAAGTGGAGAAAGAATCCTGTTTGATTGATATAAGATGTGGCGGTGGGGATGAAAAAGGATTTAATAAGGGTGGAGATGAGGAAAGGATATGTAGGATATGTCACTTGAACTCTGAGCAATCGTTGGAAACGACATCCACTGCAGCTGCTACTGATAGTTTCAATCTGGATTTAATTCAGCTTGGTTGTGGTTGTAAAGACGAGCTTGGCATTGCACATAGGCATTGTGCTGAGGCATGGTTTAAGCTAAAAGGAAACAGGTAAACATTTTTTGCTTTTTGTAAAATATGAAGTCTTTTAGCTTATGGCGTTTTAGAGTAAACATATATGTTTGTGTTGATGTTTGGATTAAGATGTGCAATTTAATTGGCTTGCTTACTCTATTATCTTGTCACATTTTGGTATTAATGAGAACTTTTAGGTTTGGCTGCTTTATTTTGTTAAGAAGTCTTTTATCTGTTAGACTTTAAATACACTGGGCCTTTAAAAGACATAACTCAAAACTTTATTCTCTTCTGGATGATAACCAGATAGATATTCATTCATACAATTAGGAATTGTCTATGTTACATCATCTTATTCTTTTAACCAGGAATTATACTTTTGTATTTTTTTTTTTCTCTTTTTCTAAACCAAGAATTTCATTTTCTTGGTATTGTAGCATGCATTTGCTACGTGTATTTGATATTGGTATATCAGTACTGCATTTGCAAATTGTTTTTTGAATAATGGTCTTATTGCTCTGATCCCCTATTAATTTAGATTAGTGACTGCCTCTGTTATTGGCTTTTGGGAATCATATATATATTATTCTCTATTAAGTTTGTGGGCAAGAAATATAAATTATAGAGTGGATTCCCAGTTTTATATGAAACTCAAATTGAGTACTTGCATCAAGTCTACCCCAGACCTTTACCAAGCCATAGCCTAGGCATTTTACTTCCTTGTCCTCCAGTATGGAATGGATTTAGTTGATGATTTAAATCCGTTTGCATTTTGGCTGTATTTAGATTTGGCAATTGTGAAGTTTACTTATAACTTACAATGAGAACCCCAGATATATCTGTGTTTTTTCTTACTGTGATGTGGATGCTCTTCAAATGTGAACATATGACTACAAACTTTGCAGTTCATGGTAACAAAATGTATAATCATACAGATGTAGGCTGGAGATATTGCATTCACTTATATGCATTCATGTGTTACTATTGTCTGTGTACGACCCGTATTATATGCCTTTATATAAACTATCAATCATTTCACATAGTGAAAATATGCTTCTGTGTAGGGTAATGATAATGAATTGTCAGATTCTTTTGCTCATGCCCATGTTTATTTGAGAGGAAGCACTTAATAATTGGCAATTAGATATGGGTATTTGTCCCTTTATTTATATTTTTTTCTAAGTTTGAATTCTCAGAAATTGAATTTTGTGCTGCTCTCTTAGTATGCTTTCTAGTATACTAATATTGTCCTTGTGTGGTTCAAAATAAAGTTCTTATAAGAAATTTAGACGTTATCTATTGGGGTTTTAATGTGAATTAACATATTTGTGGGTTTCAACTGATTCCATGGTGAAGTTCTGTATTATGGAATATCATTTCAGTCTCTAACCAGTAATTGATACTTCTAGAATTCACTTTGAACCAGTATCTGTCAGCAAAATCCACAATTCATATGATATCCTTCTTATCATGCAGATTGTGCGAAATTTGTAGCCAGACTGCAAAAAATATTACTGGTGTTGGGGATTTCAGATTTATGGAGGAGTGGAACGAGCAGAGATATATTAGCCGCAATACCGGCTCAGCTGAAAGGAGTGGATGTTGGCGGGGGCAGCCGTTTTGTAACTTCCTGATGGCATGCCTGGTAATAGCTTTTGTACTGCCATGGTTTTTTCGTGTAAATATGTTTTAAGGGTGTGAACAAAAGGTTCTTTGGTGGGATAATTTGGGCTCCGGGTGACACGGGAGATATATTCTATGGGTTTCATATTTACGATTGTTGATTTGAAGCTCCAGAAATTTAGAGGTTGCCACCTTGACAACCAAGTTTCACATGGTATAGCATTTTGATGCTCTTCAGCGATTAGAGGCTGAACAGGATTGATTCGGCTGCAATACTGGAATCCCTTTATGTTTCTACCTCTTTTACTCTGGTTTACTGTTTTCCTTATTCTTTCGGGGTACTTGTGTCCCATACAATTCTTATTTGGGGAGTACCCATTGTAAAAACAAGCAGAAAACTGAAATGTTTATTCTTTTTTAGAATTCTCATAGTGGAATGGTTGACTTCTTTTCTTCCTCTAATTTTGATCATATAAAAATTGGGTCTCTACGTTGCAAAAAACAATTGGTGAATTGTTCTGAAGTGTAACATTCATCATATTATGTACAAGCCACTTATGGAAGATCATTTTTAACTAACGAAGTGTCTGAAGCTTTTTGAGAACCCAAACTAGTCCCCGTGCACATACTGTCCTCCCCTCTGTCCAGATGCACTTGGCAATTGCTGTATAATCACCTATGCACTCTACATAGCTTGTATAAATCCATTGCACAGCTCTCTGATTTACTAAAATCTTGTTAGTGCTAAGTCATGAGTTTCTGGGCTCGAAAAGATACCAAATCTGACGTGGTTTTAAGGAGAATACTTTTTTGAACAAAAAATGATAATGTTACATTGCAACTATCACGAATGAGTAACTATGTCAACTTATAACTATTTTATTAAGCCTAAACTATATAATTCAAGGGACACAATATCTTTATAATAACAGTTCTATTTATAATTTAATTGATTAGGATTTCATTTTTTGTCCAAGTAGGCTTATGTATTTAATTCTCAACAACTTTTAATTCATTAAAAAGGAAACAATTTGAAGCCGTTTATAACATCTCCGTTGTAGTCTAGTCGGTTAGGATACTCGGCTCTCACCCGAGAGACCCGGGTTCGATTCCCGGCAACGGAAATTTTTTTCCCATCTTGTCCTCGTTCAAGGGCATTTTCGTCCTTGGACAAATCCACCACCTACATAACCCTAAGTCGCTCACTCATTGCTTTAAGGTTCCAGCCTCCCAGCCCCTACCTCAGTCGTGACAACCTTCGCAACCCGCAATTCAGCAATGGTTCTCTCTCTCAATCTCTCTTTCATTCATTCAAAGTTTGAATTTTTAATCGTTTGATGCATATAATGAACGTGTTCTTTTATTCATTCTGCAGGCGTCGGAGAAGAAGCTCGCGAACCCAATGAGGGACATAAAAGTGCAGAAGCTGGTGCTCAACATCTCCGTCGGTGAGAGCGGCGATCGTCTCACTCGTGCCGCCAAAGTCCTCGAGCAACTTAGTGGCCAAAACCCCGTATTCTCCAAGGCTAGGTACACTGTCAGGTCCTTCGGAATCAGGCGTAACGAGAAGATTGCCTGCTACGTCACCGTTAGAGGAGACAAGGCCATGCAGCTTTTGGAAAGCGGTTTGAAGGTCAAGGAGTACGAGCTCTTGAGACGCAACTTCAGTGAAACCGGATGCTTCGGCTTCGGCATTCAGGAGCACATCGATCTTGGCATCAAGTAAGTTCTTTTTTTTCATTGTTATGCGCATACTTTTGATTCGGGAAATGCTATTCCGTTTTGAAGTCGTTTCTGGAATTATATGTGCTCAACTAGTTCTGTTTGTGATTTCAAATTGTAGAATGGACAGGATTAATAAGAGTTTTGCTTCATATGTTCAATATAGTGGATGTTTTAGGTGCTTGTTAGCACATATTATATCTTCCATACGTTGTCGTTAAAAATAGTAGTTTGAAACTAATCAGTGACCATTAGATTCTCAGGATGCCGCATTGTAGGTAGGTAGATATGTGCTGTATCAGTTTTAATTGATATGGTCCTTCTGTATTGCAGTTTTTGTATTGGTGTTTATTGTGTCATGATTTGATTATGTATTGCCTGGTGACAAGAGGGCATTACAAAGAAATAGCAAATTTCTTATGAGGGACTCTTGACAGTAATATATGTTGTAGATGTAAATCCTAGATATCAGTTTCGTAGGTTTCAATCGAAGTTGGTAATAGAACACTAACCACTGTATTTTACTGTCTCATTTCAGGTATGATCCCTCTACTGGTATCTATGGTATGGACTTCTATGTGGTTCTTGAGCGCCCAGGATACCGTGTTGGTCGTCGCCGCAGATGCAAGTCACGTGTTGGAATCCAACACAGGGTTACAAAGGAGGATGCAATGAAGTGGTTCCAGGTCAAATATGAAGGTGTTATCCTTAACAAGTCCCAAAACATTGGAGGTTCTTAGAGGGGATTAGTCACAAATGTGTTTGAATTGTTCTTTTTAAAGTTTTGGGCATTTTTCTGATTTTTGTTTATCAAGAGTTATTATGTATTCCCTGAAGAAATTTGAGTTGGAGAATTTTAAAGTACTATTTCTTTTGGTCTTTTTGGATTCTTATTAGAATATGGTAGTATTTACTGCTTACTTTCTTTATTTTTTGTAAGTGATAATGCTACGGTGCAAACTATAACTGGTCACTCTTGCTGTTATCTGGCTGCATTTTGAGCCTTGAATTCCGGGCGATCAAAGCCTTCTGATATCTATATCCCAGGGTCATTTGAGAGGTTGCTGCTTCGAGCCCTATAATGTTGAGTACTCTTTAGGCGGTTGCAGCATGTTTGTCAGCCATCACGTGTCGTGCTTATGACATCCGTGGATTTTTTATGCTGAATGCTTATTGTAAACAGCATCCATTTTAGTGCCCCAGAAATCTAAGATAAGAAGATTGATCTATAAAGACATGCTGAACCTACTGGTTACGAAGCAGAATGTATGAGCTACAGCGATTTTTGCTAACTCTAAGTTACATTACACGATGAAAATGGTCAAATTTATGAACTTTGCTCTAAGTTAATATATAAGTGAAAATTGTCAAAGTTTGAACTTTGTTAAATCCAGTAAGCTTGATTATACAAAAGAAGAAAGGAAAACAAATGAAATCAAGACAACTTCAGATTGAAACCAAAACAAAATGAAAGCATCAACTTAACGGTCGGATTGCTTTCTTCCTGTAATACGTATCAACCTCAGGATTAGGCTCCTCTTTCGTGTGTCTATAGTTCAGGAAGTTTCATGGTCTTTTACGACCTCAGCAGTTTAACGAGCTCACTCTTCTTCAGCCTTGAGTAACATTTTAATCCTCTAGCCTTTGCTAGTTCTTTCAGCTCAGGGAGTTTCAGTTCCTCTACTCTGGGCAAATTCAACTGCTCGCCTACCATGTTTGCTGATGCTTCACTGTTCGGCTCAGGAACTTTCTCTCTTTGGGCTGAAGGAGATGGTATTGGAGACCTCTTAACAAAATTAGATGGCAACCGAGTTAACTTGAAATTTGCTACTGGCTCATTATTCTGAATTTCCTGCTCTTTAATATCTTCATCCTTGGTAGAGCTTTTGTCTGCCATTACAGGTATTTGAATCAAAGATGCTAAGAAAAGAAAAAGGATAAGAGGGAAGGAAACTTCACTTCTATTCTACATAGAACTGAAAATTGCAATATGTAGGGACGCTCTATTTGCTTGCATGAAAGCA
>JANKKB010029416.1:0-23123 GCA_026225775.1 Bursera palmeri | reverse complement strand
ATATATATATGTATATACATAATTAAAGATTTTTCGAAGGAAGCCCAAATATTTCGGCCCAAAAGCCCTTCGTCATCCCGTATCTTTTCGAATCATAAAAAAGTCTTAATCCAAGTTGTCGAATAATTTTCAACGAACAATTTCATTGACAGATAGAAAGGGGTAATTAATTAATTAAACGAGCATCAAAATTAGGATTAGAAAACGCTTTAAAGTCCGGAAACGAATAATTGCACTAAACCTTCTCATGCAATTACAATATTGCCCTCCTCTTTGTCACTAACAATCCGATACGCCTCACATTAATAATCTCCCCTCAGCACGCAAAAAACATAAAAAATAAGACACAACACAACTCGACTCGACTCAATTCAAGCCTCTCTCTCTCTCTCTCTCTTCTCAGTTTCAACGAGAGTCTCCGAAAATGGCGACAACTGTCCCAGACAACTTGACGAGAGACCAGTACGTGTACCTGGCCAAACTTGCCGAGCAAGCCGAGCGCTACGAGGAAATGGTCCAGTTCATGCAGAAGCTGGTGGTGGGGTCCACTCCCGCCGCCGAGCTGACGGTGGAGGAAAGGAACCTGCTCTCCGTCGCCTACAAGAACGTGATCGGCTCGCTGCGTGCCGCGTGGCGAATCGTCTCCTCGATCGAGCAGAAGGAGGAGGGGAGGAAGAACGAGGAGCACGTGGTGCTTGTGAAGGAGTACAGATCGAAGGTTGAGAAAGAGTTGACCGAAGTTTGCGCCAGTATTCTGAGGCTTCTGGAAGGGAATTTGATTCCGTCCGCCGTGGCCAGTGAGTCGAAGGTGTTTTATTTGAAAATGAAGGGAGACTATTACCGGTACTTGGCGGAGTTCAAGGTTGGCGATGAGAGGAAAGCCGCCGCTGAGGATACGATGCTCGCATACAAAGCTGCTCAGGTACTACTTCACTTGAAATCAAACTCAAAGATCTGAATTTTATATATTTATTTATTTATTTTATTTTTTAATGAGGATGACGAACAGTTTTGTTGGTATTTTGTTTTGTGAAAGGACATCGCGCTGACGGATCTTGCGCCGACGCATCCTATAAGGCTGGGCTTGGCCCTTAATTTCTCGGTGTTCTACTATGAGATTCTCAGTCAATCTGATAAGGCTTGCAGCATGGCCAAACAGGTAACTTCTTTATTTTCTTATTCTCAATTATCTTGTAAATCGTTTCATTCTAAAATATGTAACTTCTTGTCTTATTCTATGCGTCAAGAATATTTGTTTCGGCTCTCAACTAAAGTTTATCGTTTACTTCAGTTTAGCGATTGTTTAAATTTTAAAATGTTAAATGTATGATATTTAGCTTTAGAAACTTTTGTTGGTTACTTTCTATAATTGGGATCTTTGCTCTTATCGACAAAATCTTCGTAGTTGCATCAACTTTTTTAACCAGTACTTGTTGCTTATGAATAGGTGAGTTGGGAGTTGAGATTGGATTTCATTAAACTTGTTTGTAGTATAATCATAATTATAATAATGAATTATTTTTTAGTTTTCCATCCTTGGCGGCAGTGTGTCCATGTTGTGGAACTCCATTGACTCAGTTACTGTTTATTAGGAATCAGCATACAAGTCCACTTCCATACCTGCTCTTGTGAAGTGATCTTATGTATCCAAAGTAGAACTGGGATGATAATCAACTGAATACAAAATTTAAGCATCAAAGATTAGGTTCTGAAGATGAAGTTACTTATTTGTATGAGTTGCTGATTCATTGATTTGGACATGATAAAATGTGGATTAACAGCGGTTACTTACAAGCTTACTCGCTAGAACTTTCATGTCATAGTGGAAGTTCCTATTCATGTTAATCACATTTTATTTGGAGGCTGTGGAATCATATCAAAAAGATCTATAGAGTGAACACATCTCTAGTTATTATGACTAGGTCTATCTTCATCTCTTTTGTGTACATATCTATCTCCATGCTTGTTACAGGTCATCAAGAAGCGAAATAACATAAAGGGACATCTTCATGATGCTTGTTTTGAGTGTATGCAAAACTTTATGTCAGACCAAATCATGCAAGTTCTAGTCAACGTACATAAAAGTTCATTTGTTTCTTGATGCGTTTTCTTTTTGATAGCAGTGTTTATCTTGTGATAGGCGGTTCCACTTTTATCTTTTCCTTGATGATAGTATCCTTTACACTCAGCTTTCTGATTGTTTTAGTTTATTAATCGAATATAGTCTTTATTTTCATCTATAATGAAATACTCTTATTATTATGATATATTAGGCATTTGAGGAAGCAATTGCCGAGCTAGACACTTTGGGAGAAGAATCATACAAGGATAGCACCCTCATTATGCAACTCCTCAGGGATAACCTCACTCTTTGGACTTCAGATGTGCAGGTCAGTGCAGTGTTTCCTCCATACCTCCATCCTCTTTGGCGTTAAATATTAATGCATAAATCAGTTGATCATGACCTAACTTCAGTTTATATTGCTTTATGCAGGACCAGTTAGATGAACCATAGAAGGCAGTGTAAGCTTGACCGCTCCTATTGTTGGAGGAGGTGGGCTTTGAATGTCATTTGTTTATGCTGTTTAAAAAGTTTGTCAAATTTGGAAAATGGGTATCAGCCTGTGAAATGATACGTTTCTATATTCAGACTCAACTTGTTTTTAAAATTTGAAGTGCCCTGTAAAGGTAAGCAACTTGTTGGTAATTCCAGCTAGTTATATATTCTGCAATATCTCATCTGAGTTAGGGCTGATGACATCCAATCTATAAGATTAAATTACAAGAATGAAAGAATTTGCTTCTCGAGAGTGGAGAATCAGGGTGCGTTTTTGGCGAGTCACCCCATGAATTGAACTGTTTATAACATTTCAATTCAATTATTGATTGCCTATATATGTTTCTTGATTTCTCCAACTTTTGCTTTCCTTTTCGTTAGCAGAAGCCTAGCTGGAAAATTCTCGGTAATGTGCTGGCTGTTGGCTTTTCTGCTCCATAATTTTTAACTTTTATTTTTTGTTTCTTTACAGGATGTTATACGACTAGCTGTACAAAATAGATAATTGGTTTGATGCTTGGAAAGTGTCGCAGTTCATCTAGGTGCATTGCATTAAAATGTAAATGATTAAAACATGACGCGTAGTAGATTGAAATATAGGTGGCGTGGGTTGGTTCTGGCGCCAGGTCAACTTTGGAACCTAATTGAGCCAGTTGTGACCTATGGGAGCTTTTATTGTTTTTAATTGACAACTTTTGAAGTTTTAAATTGAATTGAACGGAATCTTTGTAGTTAATCTAACACTGAAACTGAGTCGTCCCTTGTTAATCAGTTGGAGAGTTCGCCAGCGCACAAGAAGGCTCAAGAGAAAGCACCATTTTGGTGATTGAAGCCGATTCTCCGTGTCGTTTAGGGATGTGCCAATCATCTTAAGAACCTGTTTAGGAGGCTGTCATGCATCCAATTCTATCGACCTTTAAATATAAAAATGAATTAAATCTGTAAAGCGAAAATGTTATAAGAAATTAAAGAAAATGTGTCGTATTAATAATGATTCAACGAGAGAATAGTAACATTTTTGTTGAGCATATTAGATTCTTTCGGCAAAGTGTTATTAAAGTTAAAAAAGTAGACATCATTTTCATTTTGTCGAAACGAGAATTACTTGAGAGATGATCTATCATGTGGCCCATGGTTTCGGGTAAAACAGCTAAGACTATTCATCTGATTTGTTAAGCTCACAAGTGACAACGTGGTGACCAGATATGATTAAATGGAGATTGAAAGATTTGGACCCGCAATAAAAAATGCAAAGAGAGAAGATGACAGATAATACAAGAAAAGAAAAGCAATGGAACCCAACCGTCCCTTCAAAGTGATTTACGATAATCATTTTCATTGGTGAAGTCTCTGCATCAGATGAGATAACAAGACCAGTATTTCTCTGCTTTAGCGACATTATCCTCCAAAGTCCGAACCCTTCTCCACCAACAGACGCAGTTTACAAGCTATCTTTTACGCATTGGTTACTTCTCTATTACGTTAAAGCAGTTATTATACATGGATTTTTATGTTACAAATCAAACGGTGATATCAGTCTTTTAAAGAGTACATCAAATTTTGTGCACTCAAGTGATGTAAATCCGATTTGGGGCTGCATATAAAAGATTAAAATTCTTAGAAAATGACGTGATCGTCTTAAATCAGTGTCTATGTTCGTAACTTAAAATAGTATTGCTCGCTTTTTTGAACTTGATAAACCAGCAAAACGCGCAAGTTTATTGCAAGCAGACAATAGGATGGAGTGAGAAACATGCAATATACAAAACGGGCAAATATATTACCACAAGATAGTACTTCACAGCATCAAAGATTCAGTCCCAACAGTGAAATTTAAAACTTTTTTCAAGTTTTAGAAGCCATCTGCATACATAATTCAGAAGGAGACACACCACTGAGCAAATCTGGAGATGTTCGAGAAAGTCAGTCCCTTGTACTGTTTTTGAGCCATTCTAGGTACGGCTGATGGCCACCAGTGATGGGCATGGCAATTACTTCTGGTACTCTGGGAAAAGACAAAGACTAAGTTAAGGAAAGAAACTAAAATCTTGATGAGCATAATCATAATAATCCCGTGATTAGCTGAGCAATTCAGGTAGATAAAAAGTTTTTCCTTGACATCTCTGTCAAAGCCTAGAGTCAACCAATTATATCAATTACAAGTTCCATATTCTTTCCTAAGCATTTTCGGCAGCCACTTCAATTTCAAATATATTATTCCACGTATGTGGAGAACATAGTGCAGATTTGGAGCTTACTCATATTCATGATTTGCTTTCACATGCTGTGTCAGAGCTTCCAAAAGAGATTGCCTAGTCTTGATAATTAGGAGTTCCTCAGAATCTGTCTGGATCTGTGGTAATACAGACATAACTAGCATAAACAAACTGCAAAACAACTTTAAGCTCATTTACCCATGTATTCACTTGTCGTAAGTAGACAAAAGTAGAAACAAACAACTTCGTGTGAACCATCTAGTCTACGAAGATTTGCATTGAGTTCATATCCAACATTCTCTTTCCAAAATTTCCTTCTTTTGCAGAATTAAAACCCATACCTCTCCTTTCCATTCATAGACTGATTCAATTCCTGCATTCAAAACATGTTTTTTATTAATGGAAAAAAAAAATTAAGAAAACATAAACTCAATACCAGATGCTCACCAGGATTTGAAGCAGCAATTTCATAATGCAACTACAAACTAAAAACAGATTCAAGCAGAGGTAAGACTCCTAAGAAATAGACAGAGAACAACAGGGACACAATTTCTAGAGTTCCAGAATAATTCTTCCGAGTCATCAATTTAAGGGTGCCTGTAAGCCTTGGTTATTCTTTCTTAGGCCAGAGCAATTAAACAATCAAGCCACAAAATAGTTCATGATTTCTATCCAAGGTAAATTAATCTATTTTAACAGTTCAGTGCCCGCATGCCATGAAGGTAATGGTCCACCAAATTGAAGGATTCCTGAACAACTGTTCTAGTCATAAGCGAGCAGTACCATTTTCCTGTAACAAATTTCTGTTTTGTAGCATGGAGTTAGAGCCTCTTACGTGAAATTGAATGGAACTGGTAAGTGAAATCAGTCCCAATTTCACGTAACTCATATTCTATGGTCAAATTCAATGCTATAAAGCATGGCCTCCAAGAACTGTTATAGATGAGACATATCCCAATATAAGGAATCTATATATTTCTTAATATGACTGATCCATAAAGAGATTGAGTATCTTCTGAAGACACTGCAAGTTCCTGATCACCAACTTCATAAGGTTCAACCTTGATACTTTTTTGGCGAGTGGAGAAAAAAAACATGAGGGAAAAAGAAAGGTAGGAAGATAACTTATTATTTTTCTTTCTGTCTATTTGGAAGGCAAAGGAAAACAAGATGGTTGTAAATTTCCACTTTTTGTCATCCTTCAAGGTGAGAATGGAAGAGAAAAGAACCAACGCTTGTATGAAAACTGGAAAATTATATACCTTTCTAAACTTGTATTTAGTATATTTTAGATAGTATATGCTGAAGTTTTTATGGATTTTATCCAAAGTTATTCTATCCCCATAAAATAGAATATCAATCCACTTCCTCTCCATTTCATGATTTCTTTCCAACCAAACAAAGGAAATGCCAACCATAGTAAAAGGGTTGTTTCCTGAATGTCATGTTGGCAGTAAACTAACTAGATTTCATTCAAACATACTGAACTTCTAACCAAAATCTAGTCATTAGACGTGAGCTCAGTACTTCTAAATTCCACCAAAATTGAAAATCCAATCCAAGTTCTAAAGCAGACATGAAAACTAATTCACAAATCATTCTTTTAGTAAGAAAAAATTAAAAGAATGATTCACGTGCCTGGCACTCGGTTTACACATGCTGCAAGTCTCTCTTTCACTACGCTTTCAGCCAGCTTCTTTCCTGGATAATCACAAAGACAAATATAATGAAATTATTCAGTTTTCAGCTCAACCCTCGTGCCGATTCTAAGAAACGACGATGTAAATAAATAAGAATACCTGCTTCTTTGTTAGGGACCGTAACGTAAACCACAATACTTGGTACAGTGTTGCTGTCCCCTTCCATTTTGATCGCGTTAACGCTCTCTGCTGGTGTGCGAGTACCGAACTTTGATCTAAAAAATCAAAATTACGAAAATACTAAGCAGCACAGTTGCAATTGCAATTGCAATGGAATTACTGAGAAACTGATTCGAAATTGAGAGTATGTACCTTAAAAGAGGGGAAAATGGAAGTGAGTGAGAGGTACCCGTTTTGAAAGAGGAAGAGAGCGTGGGGCAGAGATTGGAAAGTCCCAAACTTAGCATACAAAACGCCCCAACTAAGGGCAAACGGCGTCGTATAGTGGCAGATGTGACGATTGACGAGGCTCTGGTACAAAGCTGGGACGCCATTTATAGTGTGTGATGATTCATTACTTGAGACTTCACTTCATGCTTGATGCTCTACCCTGCTACAAGCAAAGCTTTAGCTCCCGAAGGTTCTTGGGTCCCCCTCGATTTTGCCACGTAGTCTTGGGTCCTTGTTTACAGAGGAATGTGGCCATGTAGAGTGGGCCGTGTTTTGCAGGATACTTTTGAGCCTGGACTTGAGACACAAATTGGTCACGATCCATATTACGCACAAACCCGTACTATTACTGGGTACCGGATGTTACTATTACTGTGATCTTACTGTTTCATAAATTGTAATAATATTATCAACAATATAATGATTTTCTGAAAATAAAAATTCCCAAGAAAATCTATAGAACATTGTTGTCGGGTGATTTTGGGTTCTTATACGACCAACGTCATTTAACATTGTTGTTGAGTGATTTTGGATTCTCATATGACCAACATCATCTTTATTTCTTGGCCTAATGACACACAAGTAGAACAATTCTTATGGGATCCTGCAAAAAAAGGTGGATATTAGAGAGCAAAACCGATGGAGTCATATGTGCGTATAATCCGATGATCAAGTCAATATGTACAAATTAAATTGTTAGCGAGTCCTTGAACTGATGAGTGATTAAGGTGATAAGAACAATGTGCCTAGGGTGTTATGTAAAAAAGATAATGAATATTCGAGTATCAGGATTGCCTTTTATATATGGTCGTTCCTTTATTTTCTCTTGACACTAGCTCGCGGATGGAGCAGGTCGGACCACCATGCTATCCCCGATAGCAGTGAGGGTGCGTCTTGGGCCAAGATGGCTACTCTCAGTTGTCTTTAGAAGCATGCTCCGTAAATTCCATGAGCCGTGCCCCCGATAGGTGCATTACAAAGCTTCTAGAGCCTAGCGTTCGTCTTTCTCAATTGGGCTTTTGCCTTTCAACTCTTTATAGCCCACTCGCCATTGGGTCATCATTTGGTTCCCAGCTTGGCCATTTCAGGTTTCTAAAATTGCTAAAGGGTACTAACAAACATTTCGAAATACTGTATTGATCAGCTTTTCATTGTTGATTTTATGGTGTACCAACCTAGAAGCTGCAATAATGAAACTAGCAAGTATTTGATTTGTTGTGACGGGTAAAGTGTGTGCCTAGTACTTAGAGAATTTGAACTGTAACTGAATTTTGATATCGGTAACGTTCACAGGCTCAACATTAACTTAGAATACGTAATATGGTAGTAGTCCAACAAATCTCTCTATGGGGCCCAGATTTTGGAACGCCATTAGTGAATGTGATTGGTGATGGCCAGTAGCCGAGTGTCTCTACTACAGCGTGTGTGAGGTGTATGGTGCCCCTTGTTTCAAGTGATTTGACAGAAGCTGGCGCCAGAAATTAAATGGTTGACTAATCCTTACTACAGTGTTTCATATTCATGCTATATGGCGGGAGAAATAGCATACTGCACACCCAAAAAAAAAAGGAATCCAATTGCATTTCATAACACTATTAAGATCTACTTGCCTGTCAACGCCCTTGGGTTACACATCGTGGTCGCAATTCTTTTTTAGGGTCATTTTTATGCATCAGATTCCACTTCATGTATACATATATAAAGAGAGCATGTTTTTGAAACTCTTCTTTTTTATTGATTATTCTAACCACCGCACTCCTTGTATTCATAACATATATCAAGATACTTCTTGTATTAATCACATAAATCAGATCTTGCAGCCAAAAAATATATATTTATTAAAGCTGTAGAGGCCATCTGCATAACTGTGATTTTAGTTTAGATAACACAATGTTCAAATCCTCTGAATATTAGGCTATGTGCTGTTCACTCGATGGTATGAGTCAAGCTGGTAATATTAGAGCCAAAATAACCAATCATCATGTACTCCTATATCCTCAATTGAGTTGGTGAATGTTAAAATTGGACAAATTTGATTCACTTGTAATTCCTATATAAGGTATGTAAACCCGTTGCACTTGGGCAGGTGAATTAGATAAATTGGTTTCCCACTGAATAAACTTGACAAAATCAGTCCGTTGTACAATTTTTGAACCCATCATAGGGACTCGGCTGAGCCGCTGATATATCACTAGTTATGACTTTGGGCGGGGGCGGGAAACTTTTAGCAATCGAAGAAGCTACTTAGGATGCTCGATCGTAACAATTTGCGAATGCGCGGGTTGATCTAATCTAACGATTGTGTTGTCAGTTTGGTCTGATATATTCCATTGTATCTGATTTATATACAAGCATAAAAACAAACAAAACTCCATTCCGACTCGCCCCAATCTGTATTCATGTATAGTTCGATACTCCTTTACGAGGCATTGAGAAGTGATAGAGATCTAGACTTATTTATATAACGGCATGTAACACAAGATTTATATCCAAAAAAAGAAATACATCCACAAAACTACTCAACACTTAACTTTCTTATTCTTTATATAGCATTGTACGTGGGGAAAGATACAGATTGATCCTGGCAGCAGAACAGAAGTCGATCCAATCTCTGTGACCAAACTCTGATTCAGATTTTCACTTTAATAATACACCTAACGTCTAGAAATTATTTGATTGAAAGAAATATTAATTAACACATATATGTTATTGAGAAGACCAACCCGTTTTTGTTCTGACCATTAAATTGCATGTGCCCTTATGTGGAGAAATTTTTTGTTGTACTGTAGACAGATCTTGATATGGCGAGTACTCTATGCAGTCTTGCTTCGACGTCAGCTTAGCTTGGAATAACAAACAAATTCATATTACTTAAAGGTAACCGAGTGACCCAGTTGATGATTATAAAATATAACTGGATGTGAAAACTCAAATTTCAATTAGTTTGAAAACAAAGGTTAAGACTCAAGAGACAAAATTTTGACAAAAAGGAAAACGAAAGAAGAAAGACAAATCAAGCAACGACAAGGAGCTCACTCATTGAACAAACAGGCTTAACATGTTGAGTTAATTGATTCCGAAAGCACGAAAACAAAACCCCAATACCACTTGCCAAAACCATATTCGTATTTTCTTATTTGTTAATGATTAGCATATTGACAGCGAGAGTGCATTTGACTAATTAATAAGCCTAATATGGACAAAAAAATATTTACAAAATTTAAGCCATACATGAAACTGTCTTTCCTTTACACCCATCTCGCAGGCATTTGGTCCCTGGCTCTAATATGAGGAATCCTAAAAGCATAAGCAGCGAAACTTTTGTTAATACAATTTGTGAATTTTGATAAAGACAAAGCTTAAGCCAAGATAGGTGACTTTCCATTTGCCAGCTCAATCTGGTTTAGAAACAACAAAAAGATAATAGTATTCATCAGAATGTTATTAATAAACAATGACTAGACTTGAACGACACAAGCAATTTAATATTCGGGCAAGGTGAAGGTGCACCAATGGATGGAAACGTGTGGACCTTTTTTCGATCCACGTGGGAATTAATTTATCGGAGAGTGGAGTTTATAGTGGAGACACAGGAGATACGGCGGATGTTCTGGGGGCTTTTGATGGAAGACCGTGGCGTTGGAGAGGTTTTGCACATGCCTAGATGATGACCAATTTCAATGTTACAAACTCAATGCATAGACACTATACACATCTTTTTCTTTTCTTTATGTGTGTTTTGATTTTGTTTACTTGGTTTTGTTGATCTTTAGTAAACTCTTGCGTGACCCTTTTTAAATTAAAGTATTGAGAGATGCAGGTGGTGAATCTCAAGAATTAGTTTAGTATAAGGAGAATGAGATCATTGGTTAATCACATAGTTTAATCAAAGTTTTACCGAATGCCCTTGAAGGTTGAAGCTCTACGGTTGATCTGGAATCTTGATTAGTGTTTTCTTAATGTTAAGTTAGTACCATCTAGAGGTCATAGATAATTTTTTATCAAATTTGAACGAACGATGAATCTACATATTCTTAGCATGGAAATACATTACTTCAAATAATTAATGGCGGCCATCTTGTAAAATTTGATAGGTTTGGTGGCTGCTGTGATCTGTGAGTCTACATTATTATTTACCTTTTAAGAACGATTCGATAGTACAAACAATAGTACACTGCACTCGATTGGTTATATAGAAATAAATACAGAAAAGAAAATGTATTACAATTGGTAACTCCGATTGTTTTTGCCACTTCCATTATTTTCAATCTTCATGTTACCAATGATTTTCAAAAACTTTACAGAGTTCTGTAGAAATTTTCTTCAAAAATTTTGTGGGTATACGTTTCTTTTAAGTAGGATTGTGATTAACCTGTATTTATTGCCTCGAGAAAGGAATTTTTAGTTGGATTATCAATATAATCACGCGCGAAACTGAGATCGATCGAATTAATAGACAGATCTGGAAATATTTCTAAACAATCTACTTAAGATTATATTCGATAAATGGATGCATGTGAATGTGCAAATACTGACGGAAAAATTGACTTAGGCGTAGCCAAAAATGCATGCGAATGTATTAGGTGTGACGGCAGTGGACAGACCACTCTTTGATTGGGTCAGATTCAAAGAGTGATAGAGGGACAGAAATGCAGTCAAATGGCAATAACTTGGTCATATTAAAAGCCATAGCTCAACTAAGCTAACACATGATCCATCCTTGGGCTTGTAACAGTAAAATAGAATTAAGCAATGGATGAGTTAAAAAAATGGCGTAGTGGGTGTGTGAAATGTGAGTGACACTCTGTGAAGCTCGGATCTCAAACTCAAAACGAGAGCAACCAGGACTCTCTCTTTAGACCACCACAAAAATAAAGTCTTAGAAAGGGGGCATCGCTCGTGCTTCTCAGCTCTCAATTAAAAAGTGGAATATAGTCTTTGAAATTTGCAAAAAACTGACATCAAGCATATGCCCAATCTAAGCATAATTCCTCTCTATCTGAGTAAAACTGCAAAAGGGAAAAAAGTTGAAAATTCAAAGCCGAGAAAAGGAGCATTCCAACCAATGTTGAAGAAAAAGGGTTTGAAATTTGTGTCTCTTAAAGTCTCTTTAACACTCCATTTTTAATTACGTCTTCAAGAATTGTAAGAATCCTAAGTTAAAAAACATGATAAAAATTTTCTCACCGTTATGTCTTCACTCATAATGTACACATACCCCATTCAAATGGCACTTGCTCATGCATCTACCAGATTTTGTTTTGTAGCTACTAACTTAAATTGACCCTAACGAGGGTCATCAGTATAGTTAATTGTATGCTTGATTTTGGTTGTGAGCTTGTATTCTTATAGCCTAATCGTGCTTAATTAGAGTAGTGTGAAGATTGAGAAATCGTTTGTGTACTTCGGAGACGAGTGAAAGGAAATTATTTAGTAGAGAAATAAAAGTTCGGGAAGATTTTGGCGGTCCAAAGGATTTAAAGGGTTAATTATTATCATAGAATTGAGAAAACACCTTGTCGAGGGGCATCTACGGAGGCATTGGAGGGATGGTTAAAAATTGCTGGACCAAGTGACCAGAAATGTTTCCTTATCTCTAAAGTTAGCTCATCTTGACTCGCAAAATTTGCACCATTACCCAGGAAAATGATTGTGTTTATTGAAGACTGCTAGTTAGTCTTCTAAGCGTGTTTGAAAGCAGCTTAATCACATGTTTATTCACCCTTAATACGTAATTAGCAAAAGAAACCTTCCCTTAATCCCTTCTTTGTCTCTTCAATTAAGCATAAAAATCTGAATCAATGTGTCATTACTGAATGTCAGGGACAATTTGTACTTTTGATTTTACATCAAGAGACGCTCCTAAAAGTGAAAGAAGAATATATAAAAATATTTTTTTGAAGAAAATTTTTTTGCAAAAGCAGAAGTGTGTCTCTTTTTATGAGTCTTTGGGTAAAAAGAGCCTTTAATTTTTTTCCAACAGGTTGCATTTTGGGATGATTTTGAGGAGATTTCCTCATCTCACATCATCAAATTGCTTTCATCGATTATCAGTCACAGGAAGATTAACATAGCCTGCCGGCCTTCCATGTGTCTCATGCTGTATCTTTTCAACTTTGGAAGATTTGAGATTTTATACTCCGATCATGAGACAGTCCATTAATTATAGACAAACGTACAACAGTATTTCCATTTTATTTGTTGGTGATCAATTTTGGTTTTTAATAAAAGATACAATTATCTATGCTTATATGCCGCCCTCTCTGTCGGCTCAATTAATAAAGTGAAACTTCATATGTGCATTATGATATGTGAAGAGTTAATGGACACATAACATTAGGTTAACAATTATTCGAGAATGGTTGCTGCAATTGTAACTTCTAAGTCAACATCTACGAGCTTAAAGTTAGGCGAGGCGAGAATGAATAATGTTTTTAATTAAATATTATTTTTAATATAAAAATTGGAGTAAAAATTTTTCAAGAGTTGTATAATTTATTTATTGTAACTAAAAAATGAAAATATTGTACTTTTAACGTAAGATTAATTTAGTTATTGTGACCGAAAGCTTTTGGTGAAGAAGGAAGAAGGAAATGTAAAGTAGAGTACGTATGAGGAGCAAACAAAAAAGTAGGGTCATAATTGTAATTTCTGCAAGGAACGGATGTCTCCAGTCAATCTGATGATGAATCAGAGGACACGCGTCACCATGGGACGTAAAAGACAGGATCCATGGCCCATTCGTCGCTTTCAACTTTCTTATTTACTATTCTGCCCTTCTCTTTTACCAAATTACCAGGCGAAAAGTTATGCTGCTTTTGTTTTCTCGACTTCTTTTTTTAACTTCGCTGTAAAACCATGAAAGGGACTAAGTGGA
The DNA here is from genome assembly GCA_026225775.1 of Bursera palmeri. NCBI lineage: Eukaryota > Viridiplantae > Streptophyta > Magnoliopsida > Sapindales > Burseraceae > Bursera > Bursera palmeri. Next base: position 9,383 of record JANKKB010029416.1, on the reverse strand, counting down.
ATAGTGATTATATTTAATTAAATTTAGGTGAGAATTATTGAAAATAAAAAATATTGTGCTTTTTATTACATTGGTCAATTTGACTTAATAACTATTTTTATGATTTTTCTAAGGTAAGTATGAATTACATTTGAGCTTTTGTCAATTTACAAATAAGAATAATCAATAATTTAGACTTTCCACGTAAGCCCCCCCCTTCAACAGAGTTTCCACAAGACACATCGCTGTCAAGACAAAACTGTCTTCAATGCAGTGCATCTCTATACTGTACAAAATCCTGTAATTGCCCTTCTTCGGTTGTGTTATATTTTTTCAACTCTCTCATTCTCAATGGGACTAGTCTAAGCCTTCACAGACACACTCTCTCTCTGCCTTTACCCTAAAAAGAGGCACTCATTTGCTTCATAAACCCTCTCAGTGGCATTCTTTTCAGCCCCCAGGCCCCAACTTTTGAGAGAGAGGGAGAGATTTCAAGAGACTGTTGAGTGCTTCACTCTATAGCCCTTTTGTTCTTATATATACCCTTGTAAACCATTCTTTGTTCTTCAATTATTCGGTTGAGAATCACTTCTATATCATTTAAAACATCTAAGCAATCTCAATATCTATAACATACATAAAAACAGAAAGGCGCGTTCTTGTTCGATGAACCATCTTGTTCTTGTGTGCTAGTGTTAAGAAGGGAAAACGATTTTTTTGTTTTGTTTTGTTTGTTTGAGGGTTCTGCAATGGCACCAAGTTTTGACTCTGCAGTTTCAAGCCTTCTGTGTGCAGAAGATAACTCCAGTATAATTTTCGATGATATCAATAACGAGTATCATGGGGTTGGGCCTGCAGTGGAGGTGGAGGAGTTTGGGGCTTTTTGGTGTCATGGAAATCCTCTAACTAATCAAAACAAGAGCTTTGATGATGGTGTTGATAGATTACCATTGCAGAGTGATGATTCTGTGGCTTTGATGCTTGAAAAAGAATGCCAGCATTTGCCGAATACTGATTACTTGAAGAGACTGCAAAGTGGGGATTTGGACTTGGGGGCTAGAAAAGAGGCTGTTGATTGGATTACCAAGGTGGGTTCTTAGAAGTATGATAAATATTTTTGGCTTTGATTTCACGAATGTTTGATAAATTTTTTTTCCCCAAAAAATGGTCCCTCTTTTGAAGTAGTTTTCTTTTAATTTGTGGACCTGTTTTATTATTATTTTCGATGGTTTACAGAGGTGGGGGTACTCGGAAAGGGTAGAGAATTTGTCTTCTGTTTTATTGATGTCAATATCTTGGCCAATGTTGATAGAGTTTGTTTTCTTCTTCTTCGATTGCTTTGGTCGTTGACATTGAGATCGAGAGTAACATTGAGGTGTTTGATGAATAGGGTGTTTTTTCCTTTCCTTTTGGATGGATTAATGTCAAGATGTTATTGCGTTTTTCAGTTTTCTAATCCACTATTCTAATTGGGAAGGATACCAATGTGCACGAGTTCTTCCCTTCTCTGTTTCAATCAATTGTTTGCTTGATTCCTTCCTTTTGAGCTTTATTAACGATCAATGTTAATGGCTAACAGGTTCATGCCCGTTTCGGTTTTGGACCTCTCTGTGTGTACTTATCCATAAACTACTTGGACAGGTTTCTTTCTGCCTATGAATTGCCTGTAAGTTATGGTTAAGTCTAAGATACAATTCCTTTCATCTCTTATGGACCAAACTGCATTTCTTATTAATTCCAATCTTGATTCATTGTATGCTATCGGCAGAAGGGTAAAGTTTGGATGACGCAATTGTTGGCTGTGGCATGTTTGTCTCTTGCGGCCAAAATGGAGGAGACTGAAGTTCCATTCTGTCTAGATCTACAGGTCCAAAAATTCCCCCAATTCATGTTTATACTTGCCTTAGCTGTAAAGTTGTTTTCTTCGATCTACATGTCCTGATGGTAATGAGTGTTAACAGGTGGCTGAATCAAAGTTTCTGTTCGAAGCTAGAACAATACAAAGAATGGAGCTTTTGGTGCTGAGTACCTTGAGGTGGAGAATGCAAGCACTTACCCCATTCTCCTTCATCGATTATTTCATTAGCAAGATCAGTGATGATGATCAAATCCCACTTGGAACTTTATTCTTGAGATCAATCGAAGTCATCATAAGCACCATAAAAGGTCCTTTCTCTTTTGAAACATACACATACAATGTACTATTATTATAATTTCTTTCTGGAGTTGTAAGAATTATGGTGGATAAATTTAAGAGAGAATCTGATGTTTGGTGGGTGGAAATTGAATGCAGGAATTGACTTCTTGGAATTCAAGCCTTCTGAGATTGCAGCAGCAGTGGCAATATCTGTCGCGGGGGAAACCAAAACAGTTGATACAGAGAAAGCAATTTCTGTGCTCACTGAACATGTAAAAAAGGTAAAGTTAGTGGTCCCAAAAGTTTTCATCATTTTTGGTTTGATTACCATCAAATGAAATGAAATGAATTTAGACTAATATCTTTTTGGTTTCTGCAGGAGAGAATGCTCGAGTGTATTAAAATCATAAATGATTTGTCATTGATTGGTGGGTCTGTTATGGGTGCAAATGCTTCAGTACAATTTGTGCCTCAAAGTCCAATTGGGGTGCTTGATGCAGCTTGCTTGAGCTATAAAAGTGATGACACAACCGTTGGTTCATGTGCAAGTTCTTCACATAACACTCCAGACACAAAAAGGAGGAGGCTAAACAGACATTGTGAGGTGAAGCTATAAAATTGACGGAAAGTGATGGAAGATGAGCTATTCACATAATCAATATGTTTTGTTTTTAATATAGGAGTATTGTTGTTTTTGTGAATTGTGAGGGCAGCTCCCAATAGATATTCAAAAAAACCAGAATGAAGACATTGAATAGAGAGAGGATGAATGCAAAGAGTAAAAGTAGAGAAGTTTTGTGGAGGAAAAACATATATGAAGATTCATTGAATAAGTTGGTGCATGGGCTGAGGATAGAGAATGGTGAACACAATTGGAATATTTCAATTTCATGCTAGTGGCATGAAGAGAATAGTCACCAGCTGTTAAATATTAGACTTCTTAACAGCTTAGAGACTCGGAGTTGGGAGGCCAAAATAAAATAGGAGAAGGTGAAAGAAAAGAGCAAAAAAATAGAAAATAGAAAGACAAAAATATTTTCTGCTTTGTGAGATACAGTTGGTTTGATTTATTTCTTTAATTACTTATGATACTTGTTCTAGTACTTTTATGCAGAATAAAAAATAAAAATTTATTAGACAAATGACAAAACAGCAAAGAAAATATTATAATTTACATAGTTTTTCACAAGCATTTGGATTAGTTTAATCGGTACTTTAATCAGAAGCCCTGTCAGCCCACTGTTTGACCGTGTTTGTGTGGTTGGACCGAGGGCTTGACGACTACTTTGGTAATGTACATGTAATGATGTTACCTAACAAACCAATAAACGTAAGTAGAATGGAACTCTGAACTGGGAAGTTTAACTTATCGAAATGGACAACAAGATCTGTTCTTAGAAAAGCGGCAACCTAATAAAAAAATAAACCCTCTCAAGAATCATGTAAGGGCCCTTACCGTATAAGTTGAATTCCAGATACGTCCTACATGGTCCTTCTCACGTGGCTAGAAGAATTGCGTTAATAGAAATAGTGAAAGCTGGGAAGGCAACGAAGATTTTGAGAGAGAAAAAAAAAATCGTATGACAAACAAGGTCGCTAACAAAACCATTTTTACTGGAAAGAGAGTCTCATTCATTTAATGGTAGAGAACTTCTAGGGTTATTGTTTGCTTGTGAAGCAGATATTGGGCCACATCTGGGTCCGTCTTGACTGATATTTGCATTTTCGGGGATTATTCCTGACATTGGCTGATAAACATAGTTTAATTAAAGATGAAAATCAAGCGTGCCAATCACATGGGACATTGACTGGATTTTAAGAGATGAAAATGAAGAGAGAGCGAGACCCTGGTGCAATTTTGTAATGTCAGTACTGTCTCATACGTTGGCCCTAGATACCACCCACTCCGCTTATCTCATAAATCAATCTTTCTTTATTAAATTAAACTTTATCTACTCGCATTTGTGTCCACAGAATAGTTTGGGCATCTTCATAAACTGGTACCAGAACGAATCTGTCTGATGATAATATCTTCAATCAACACTAGGAGAATACTGGTTATTAATTACATGTTGCAATTGTAAGATGTGATGAGTACAAACCAAATAACAGGTCTAGTTCATTAGCAAATCTTTTCACAAGTGCCAGTTTTCACTAGCATCTTAACTATACGAGGGTTGATTCTTCACATATGTGCTCTTGGCGCCCTAAAATTCATTAATAACTAGCAATCACTACTAATTTACCACACTAATATCAATGAACATAAGTAAAAGGAAAATGTAGCATAAGAGTTCGAGGTTCGAGTGGGAGGGACTACAAATAAATCCACCAAGTTGAACGTAAACAATCAGATAAACTATAGCAGTTCGGAACAATGACAATTTTGGACTCAACACAGGATATTACCCTACATAAATGTTGTTGAAAGAAGAGGGTTATCAAGGCAACGACAAAAATAAATAAATAAGTAAAGGGTTAGAATATCGAATAACTTTCTTTGGCCGGAGTAAAGATTATTAATATGAGACATAATAATGTATATGAAGTGACTTAAAAGTTCCCTGGTGAATTTTCCACCGCAAATAAGTGTGGCTTTCTAAACCATGCTATCAATTATACAAGAAAGAAATAATAAAAGAGATACCATGTCTTTCCATTAAAATTCCAAGTATTACCACAACAGGTTATTAATATCAAGTCAAGAAGCAGAACCTACTATGTTTAAAGGCCCCTAAATTCTTATCCTGTGCTCCCACTACTCTCCATGCCTAAAGGTTACGGGCTCTCTCAGCAGTGACGTATAAAAACTGACATTACTCAAGAGTTAAGTATGGAGAATTTACATAAAACAAATTCGACATTACTATTTACTGGTGACGCATCAGCATCCTGGTAATATGTACGGGAGATGAACAAACAAATGAAAAAAAGAGAGACAAGAGTCTTGAAACTGTAAAAGAACCATGACCAGAAGTCAAATGACCAATATAAATGAATAAATAAATGTTATTTCAGACTCAGTACTGAGAGTTAAAACACATTATTCTATTGTATCAGTTTCCTGTCTTTCCCCTTTGAATGTTTGCTTTGCTGTCCAGGACTAAAGCCATTACATAACCAACCACCAGCTTATGTAGGTAAAAAAATCTTGCAAAGTTAAAAAAGTCTGCAATACGGTCAGAAAGCATCAAGACGATTTCACATGTGAAGCATTTACTGGTTACTTCTGTCCCGAGAGATCATATTCACTTCAATAAAACTATTAACATGGAAAACAAACACATACACAAATGATCTCAACTCTTTCTGACTTTCTCAGCATATATTCTTCTCGCTAACCAAATTTTTTGCAAGCCAGAGATTGTACTTTGGAGTATTATATCCATGGCTTATGAAATGTACAATTATAAAATGCCAATTGCCAAATTACATGTAAAGAGAGTTTTTCTTGTTTGTACTATAGACACCCTAACCTACGAAATTGAATCAAACCCGGATGAGCAAAACCTAAACGGTACTGATCTAAAGAAACTTAAAACAAATATCAGGTCCTGTATAAGAACGTAACCAGTACAATCTAATTGTGTTTGATCTTTTACCTTCTTTTTCTGAGCGCATGTGTGGCACTATAGTTATGTGGTATAAACAGGTAAATCACCTGTTAGGAACTTTCATTTGTAACTCCAAACAAAAGCAACATAACAAACCAAGAGTTATACTTAACTGATGCTAGTCATAAACAACTAACATATTTACACAACAATTTGAGGCCTCCAGAACTGACAAAATAACGTATCCCTTTGTATATGATCAAATGCTTATATTCACCTTTCCAGCTGCTGCAGACAAAACCTTAACCGTTTCATTCAAATTCATAGTATAAAACCAATAATGGATCACTCTCGGGTAAATCTTGTAAGGTCGTATGTGTTGCCAATCCTGTAAAATTTTTGGGTCCATAGTATAACGATTATTTTTTTACTTGTACATGACTAGAAAATTATTCAAATTTATAGTTTCACATCCAAGCTAGTAGGCACTGTTATTGAAATCACAACCCAAATATCGGTCTTGAATAAAATCAAGCAACAATAAAAAAAATGCAAGCAGTGAAACATCAAAACGTTTATCCAATTGTAAACCATGAAGGCCAATTTTGCTATTCACATCCTTCTTTCCAAGAAAACATACTTGAATATAATCTTTCAAGATTTTACTACTTGACAAATGGCAATGAAGTAAAAGGAAAAGATTTTAGTTTGTCTAGAAACCGAAATTTCAGTTCCTCAATTACTTTTTTTCTACCAAATTATGCTATCATTTCTATCGATAAAGCTCTAATATTAGCCTCGACAAGACTTAAGTCATCAAGACCACGTATTCTGACGCTCTAATCAGAGACTGACAATCACGAAACCAATATTAACAAAAAAAATTAAATAATGAGAACATCACAACAAAGAATCAAGACTCTATTGACCTGCATTAAACTTTGATATTCAACCCAAACTCTGGAACCGAACATATCTATGACTGTAATCTAAGAAATATAATGATCCTAATTCGTGAACTGAATCAATGAAATATGACTTTTTCATCCACTCATAGTAAAAATATTAGTATCAATTGCGAGGATCTAGCACTAACCTCTGTTTGAAAGGCTTTTTCACTTGATCCTTAGAAAATTGTGAAGCCATTCTTGACGAGCTCTGTATTCGTTGTGAAACCAGAAGCCAAACAAGAGTGAGAACTGGAGATAGTGTTTATTTACAGCGCGGGAAAGCGGGCGACATCGACGGTTAGAGTCTCAATTTTCAAAGCGATGGCGCTTCCATGGGAATTTTACAGTTATGTCCCTCCCTTCTATATCTATACAATTACAAATATTTGTATTGATCGATCAACGGTGGGTTGGGCCTAACTCATTAGATGTTATTCGGTTCGTTGCTCAAAAGAGGAGAAGGTTCAGTTTCATAACCGCTTTAGAGGAAATAATAATAAAATACTTTTTATTAAAAATATGTATATATATATATATAGTTAAAAAAAAACATATATATGAAGTGTGCAATCCCTCCCCAACTCATTTAAAAGGATGAAATATGCCATATTCTCCTGCTGTGGGTTGGTCCATATCATGACAATCCAAATGACAATAACAAGATGACCGTAGCATGAACCCGAAGGCCGAAACAATCTAGTGAGATTCCAGGCCCAACGCTCAAACATTATCGGCCCATAACAGAAGCCCAGAAATTTTGATTACCCTTTCCCCTAGTACAATGAACACTACAACAATTGTTCATATATGCATTCATAGTATAATCAATTATCAAAATGAACATGAAACGTGGTACACAATCTATTAAGTCAACCTATTGTAATCTCAGCTGGTCAAGCAGCAAAATTGAGTTTAATCTTAAAACAGAGTAGGCGAGAACGCATGCGTATTTTGAAGGCCAGTGTGAATAAAACACGGACGCAGAGAAAAGGCATTGACCACAACCGTTGGCTCTGCACTCTGCTCTGGTGTTAACAGTTGTACTGTAAGTTGACGACTCAACAAAGATATATTTCTCTTTCACTGCAGCCAAGGGCCTAAATGCTTGTGTATCTGAGTACGCTGCAAATCGTGTACTTCTTTTGTTTCAACAAATTGACAGGTTGACCCCACGCGCAACATATATAGCTCAAAAGTCACCACCTTTTATCTACTGTTTGCCCCCGAGTTTGAGCACAATCACATGAGCTCCCCCACTTCCCCCAATCATTTTGTATTTTTCATATTTTCCCCATTCTTGAGTCTTCGTATTGTGCTTTCTAAGATGCGTCTTTTAAGTCAAAAAAAATTGCTTTTGTGTCTGCACAATCAGTACCGGAAAAGACCGATATCTGAAATTAAGATTTACGAGTTCCTGCACATGTTACTGCAGCCAATCAAAGTTGATTTCTTCTAAGCTCAATTAGGCTTGTTCCAACTTTGTTGTATATTTGACAAAATGCTGTTCAAGAATCATCAAACTGAAGAAAGGTCTTGCTTATTAAAAAAAATATTTACATGAAAATGAAAGACCATTGAGCAAGAAACTTATGACTAAAATTTAATTACCTTGATGTATGTGCTTAATTAATCAACGTTAAGTCAATAGTGTAAATCATCTACACATAAAGGCTATAATATCTTTACCTATAGTTTATGTATGTTATTGAATTACACAATAATATTAAACAAGTTTGAGTGGTGTTATACTATACATATTTTAAATCTTGGATTTTATAATGTAATTAATAGAGTAGCTATTCACGTCATAACGAATTTTATAATGTGCTACTAATGTCGACGAAATCGAGGGTGCATACGAATTTCAAATCACCAAAAGGGTCCAAGCGTAATTAAGCTAAACATGAAGCGGTAGCTAATAATCACCGGCAAATAAGCGAAAAAAAGGACTAGATAAGAAAAGTGGGCGAAAGAAACTCCAGTTGAAACACGCCAGAAAGCACGCCACTGGCGGCTACGCGTCCGCAAAAGCCGCTGTTGTATGGTCCCCATCACCGATATCTTTCTTTTGGCAATATACGTGTCGATCATCCGCGAGTCCACCGGCATCCACTCTTTTAAAAACTTGCATTGTCTCGTACGCCCTGCTGTCACCCAAACCTCGCGTGCATGGTAGGCCATTTAACTATACTTTGACCAAAAACAATGTTAAAAAAACACACACTCTCTCTCTCTCTCTCTCTCTTATCGAAGCAAGAGCCAAAGCGTGCGCTAATGCATGCGCCCTATAAGATCCCGACGGTGATGCGATAGCGCACAGTAAATAGAACCTCTTTTCACGCTCATCATTTGTTCTTTCTTTTATCGATACCCGCCTGTCATGCCATCTTGGTATGATCTTTTGGGATTGCGCCACGTGTGCATTTCGCTACAAATCAAGCGMGGTTGAGATGTGTGACGTACGTACGCATGAGAGGGATGATGTAAATGTTGTTTTTTTTTTTTAAMAGAAAAAAACAGTGTCAAAGATAAGACGGCGTGTTAATTAAAGATTGTGAGTCGCGTGGGAGACTTTTTGTACTAAAGTCTGCTGTTTGTTACTGTACCGGAGATTTGGCGGTCGGAAATTGCAAGATTTTCTTTCCCTTATTATATGATTTGTTTTCTCCTAAATTTTTTAATTATTTCTATTAAACATTAATTATTTTAGTATTAGATCACCTAATTATTAAATCCCGAAATTACTAATTTACCCCTCTCTCT
>JANKKB010029415.1:0-23117 GCA_026225775.1 Bursera palmeri | reverse complement strand
ATCCCTTCCGAGTTATGTAACTTATCAAATCTAGCTCTTCTATTTTTGTGGCGCAATAAGCTTGAAGGCGAGATTCCAGTGTCTTTTTTCAAATATCAGAGCCTGGAAGCTGTTGATTTTTCTCAAAATGGATTGACGGGTCCCATTCCTAGAGGAATCTTCGATGTCAAGAAACTCAACAAACGATTGCTTCTCTCCAGCAATCTCGTTGGCATTATACCCCTGGAGATTAGCAGCTGCTCTTCTTTAATTTATTTTTTAGCAGCAGTAACAAGTTGACCGGATTCATTCCTCCGGAGATTGGGTATTTGAAGAATCTCAACTTCTTAGATCTCGGGTCGAACCGCTTGACTGGAAGCATACCGGAAGAATTATCTGGTTGTCAGAATTTGACTTGAACTCCAATTTGATTGCTGAAAACTTTCCACCAAGTTTAAATGAGCTTGTTCCATTACAGTTGGATGGAGAAGAGGGGGCTGGTGAGGGAGATGGTGAAGAAAAGAAGAAAAAAAAAAAGATGGAGAAGAAGAAGTGGGCTGCGGGTGGGAGATGAGAAGAAAAGAAAAAAAAAATGGAGGAGAAGGAAGTGGGCTTGCGGGTGGGAGAAGAGGAGGGAGATGGGGAAAAGGAATGGAGGGTAGAAATGATATTTTTTAATTTATAAAATTTTGTTTAACGTCTGTTAAAAAATTAGGGGGTGATTGTTAGTTTAGAAAAAGATTGGAGTTAAAGTTTTCGTAAAATCTATCTGGGGGTTCAGAAAATACCCCCATTATATGGTGGTTTTGTTGCTCTCCTGTTAACGTTCTAATTTCAATTAGCTTTCGCAGGTCGCTCGTGTCTGCCCTGTTATTGCCCTAGAAAGATGGTGAGTTACTTTCTCAACTTCCTCCGCCCGGTGTTTGGTTCTCTAGAAAATATGGAAAACAATCGGAAAAAAAAGTCGTATTTTTAAGTATTTTCTTATTCATTCGGGGCTTAAACTAGTGAAGTTTTAGCCTTGTGTTCTGTTTACGTCTTTAAAGTCATCCTCTGCTCTTTCTTTCTTTTACCCTTCAAGAAGTCAATATAGATGCAAAATAGAAAGTTTGAGAAGCCAAATCTATATTTACCTACGCCCAAATGAGGGTTTAGGGTGCTTCTGGGTTTCTGCTAATGTAGTTCGAAGGCCTTTTATTGTGCTTTTCTTTTTTTAATTAAATCAATTTTTTTTTTTTTTGGTCTTTGCAGCTTCCTCTCTCTCTACTTAAAACTGCTCAGGGCCATCCTATGGTAAGAAATTTGTTCTCAGTTTCTGAGATAAGCTGAAAATTCTCATTTGGTGTAATTTCTTTTTTTATTTACTTGTTTGACTATTTTCTTTTGTGGGTTATAATTTGTGATTTTTAATGGGTATGTGTTTTTCCAGTTGGTCGAACTGAAAAATGGGGAGACTTACAATGGACATTTAGTCAATTGCGATACTTGGATGAACATCCATCTCCGTGAAGTCATCTGTACTTCCAAGGTAACCATATGCTATTATAATTTTTTTACTTTTATTGTTCCCTGTTCTCTGTCCTTTAATCTCTCCTATGCATCATGACTTAGTTTAATTGGACTTCTGATGTAGGATGGGGATAGGTTTTGGAGAATGCCTGAATGCTACATTAGGGGGAATACAATCAAATATCTTCGAGTTCCAGACGAGGTATGATCTATGCCCACATGTTCCGTTATTTATTGTTGTTTTTCCCGTTGCTTAAAAGATTGAATTTCTCTATAGTTTTAATTCATTAATGGATTGTTATTTGGATTTTCATGTTTTTCGTGATTTCTGTTAAAAGCATTAACAGACGTGTGGTTATGCTTTCTTTATATTGTTCATTTACAGTCTTCTTTGTTGAAACCTAGTTGTTTTACTGGTTTGTCTCCTAGAAGTCACCGACCAATAAAGACATAACTCTTCCATTTGGTCGAAATTAGGGTTAATTTTGCAATGGCGTTCATCTAAAACTCCCACCTAATATTTACAAAAATGGAAATGATTCATATTGTGATCGTCTCTGGATCATCTTAAGACACATTTAATGGTACTTGAATGATGATCTTAATCAAATCTTTTTGGTAATAGTTTTTCTTGGTTCTCAGATATCCAGATCTACTGTGGTTCTTTGAATCTCCCAAATAAGGGGAAGCCAGTACTTTCTAATTTATGGACTTTGGTTTTTCTCATTGTTTGTTCGGTTTCCATTTCTTTTGAAAATTTAAGTGGCTAATTTATTAATCTGGACTATTACCTTTCCATTTCAGGTGATCGATAAAGTTCAAGAAGAAACCAAGAGTCGCTCTGGTATGATTTACTCTCTCTCCGTCTCCCTCTCTTTTTAATATCCAGAAACTCTCTCTTTGGTTTCCCCTAAAAGAGAAGATCAATCTGCAGAGAAAATATATTTTTCGATTGTTATGCATCTAGGAGTTTTAAGAATCAAGTTTCTATTACTTTGTCTGAATGTTTTGGTTCCAATGACTGGTTATTGTCTGTGCAATCACCATAAAATATCATGCTTGGATTTAAGTAATTTAGATATTCTCTCTATTTTGCAATGTGGTTCCTTTCCCCTTTTTCTCTTTGTGTATGTTTCTAGTTTTCTTTGCACTTGTGTTTGAGTTGTCTTTGACCTTTGTTCTTCCCAAAAAAAAAAAAAAAAGTTACCTTTTAACTTGGGGCTTCTTCAGATCGAAAACCACCAGGGGTAGGGCGTGGCAGAGGAAGAGGTAGAGAGGATGGTCCTGGTGGAAGGCAAACAAAAGGAATTGGCCGTGGACTAGATGATGGAGGTGCTAAAGGTGCAGGTGGAGGCCGGGGCAGGGGCGGACCTGGTGGAAAGACTGGTGGTAACAGAGGTATGTGCATGTATAAAAGAAATTTCTTTAGCCATTCTTATACAGTATTTCCTCTTTGTTCAGAGTCACCAAATGGAATTGCGGCTTTGTGGATCAACATATTGCCTCTTAGTCTCTTGCACTCTGAAACTCTGAGAATACTAGAGGATGATATACCAATAAAATTATCCTTCGCCAATTTTCATAGACAGCTGAATATGTAATTTCTACAATAATAAGCAACTTTTGTTTTGAATTTGGTGACAGGTGGAGGTCGAGGCCGAGGTTGATCTGTTTGCTCTGGAACTGAGGACGAGTTTGCCATTTTTAAAGGCATTTGTGCCCCATCTTCGATATGAACCATCATGGTGATTTGTTTGTCTACATCTTTTCCCGTTCGATAGTTACGTTGGAATGGTTGTTTTTTGTACCAAATGTACGTAGGTTGCATCGCGGAACTGAATTAAGGAGTTTGTATTATGGTTTGTTATTTACTTTTTACGCCTTTTAAGTCAAGATTATATGCGTTCAAGTTGTCCGGTTCATGCTTTTAGATAATCGTCTTATCAGTGCATCTCGTTGAATAGCAGGTAGCCATCATCTTATCTGGGTGGTGATATGACTCATAAAGTGCACACACACTGTTGCTTAGCATTTTGTTTTCCGTCCACTGAACATCTTGCACCATATATACTTCAAAATTGATTGACAGTAGAAATCCTTTGTAAAAGTGTTTCATCTCCAACAATACAGGATCGCAAAAACGACTTACAACACCCAGAATCGAGGCCCAAAAAAAAAAAAAGAAAAGGAAAGAAAACAGATTTGACACCTAAAACAACATTACTTTTTTAATATTAATTCTCTACCGAAAAATTGGCCTGTCAGTAAGGATTATGCCTATTTTTCTTCCGAGTCTTTGGTGACCTCGTAACCATTGAACTTGAAATCCAGGATCGGTTTATCTCTGAAGAATTATCAGATAACCAACAGCACAAGCGGCCATCCTCACCACCTGTCCAACCAAAAATGCCATGGCTTTGGGAAGGCCTAACCCGCATACTTGACATAGGCAATACACTACGAACAACAGCTGTATGGCCACCCCCAAGGACTGCTTCTGGAGGTCCTATTGTTGCCACTCCTTTATAATTTACAGGAAAGTAGCCCATCGTACCAGCAGTTGTGCCGCCAATGACCCATAAACTTTCAGTGTCTTCTGAATAGTGACAATCAACAAAATAATCTACCTGCCGAAACAGAAAGTATTTGGTATAAGGAATGTGATGTCCTCGTGCAAAATCTTTTACTCATATAACAAAAGTCAATCAAAAGAAATTGCACACATCCAACATATTTTCTGAATGGCTTGGAGAGGCAGAGAGAGGGTTGCTCTCAAGGATTCCTAAGTAGAGGCCATTGTTTCATTTACTATATAATCTGAATATACAATATTGTGCATAGTGATAACAAAAATGCCCATAAGCATATTTAACGATCTAGTGAAACGAGTAGAATCTATTTAGAGAATAGAACTTACATGATCCAGTGTCCAACTGTCAGAGGCTAATGAACGAGCATTCTCAAAGCTTACTTCATTCCGTGCATCCTTCCAGTCCCAAATACTACAAGCAGTGGCAAATTAGAGTTTACTGAATTTCTTATTATTAAAAGTAAAAGAAAATCAACATGTTCAGTTTGAAGAAGACATTTGTCTGATTGTGTGCATGTGGGTTAATCAGTAATGTCCGAAGACTTTTAAGTGGGTGAATTTATTTCTCTGACATGCCATGGGACTACTACATTGTGAGCATGGAGTAAAACACTATTCTACCATGTTTTTGTGAAATTCAGCAACAATAGTTCTCTTGATCACTCCATGGAGGAGAATGATACCTTAAGGTTTCGATGTGCGTCAGACACCAGAGCTTCTGATATGTTTCTCCGAAAAACCCCACTTTTCCAATTGAAGTTCCCACATTGATAACCTACAATATTGTAACAATTAATCCAACCAAGAAATTATTAAATAATAAACTGTGGGCATTAGATATTTACTCTTTTGTTTAAGACATCATTCAACAGAAAAGGAACACAAAGCCAATGATGTGACTTTCACATGCTAAAAGGTAATTAGCCCAGGGGATGCATAAACTGGTGAGATATTTTTTTGGTCTTGATGACAGAATTGCAAGTGTATTTATAACAGATATACAATCCCTAATTTATGCTTTACACTATGCAGTACACTAATTAACCTCATGATAACCTAAAAAACAAGAGAACCACCACGTAAGGATCATCCTCTATAAAACTTGCTTGGCATATTTTCATGGTAACATGACTTGCGTATCCAAAAACAGCAGCTTAACTGGACAATGGATTTCTTGGATCAGTAATCCTTCTTTCCTCAGTTGCTCAAAAAATTATCTATTCCAACCCACAAACTCAACCAGAAAAAATTTCAATGATCAAATATCTAATAATCAAAATACAAATCTGCACTTACAGACTCCAGATGATCGTCGTCGTTGATATCTCCACCAGTATCAAAAATACATATCAACCCATCAACAGAAGCAGAAAGAAGCTTGTTCTGCTGGTGAGGGACAAATTGAACCTGTCATCAACCATAGAGCTTTTTACAATCAATATGAAAATGTTTTTCAGGGGTGAACTACATGAAGGAGCTGTAAACTTCTGCTGATCAAATTAAATAAAAAACAGCACGCCCAAAAATACGCATACCGTGATCTTCAGACTCAACTATACAGTGCCATGACATAAACTTGGGACGATGCCGAGGCCAACTTATCCATCATAGAGTGATACAATTATCATGTATTTTTGTTAACATACACAAACTCAGAGGCAGATAGATATTAGTCCATGACAGCCATTTCAGACAAACATGTCTCTTGCATCAAGATTTCTCCAGATTCACAATGTCCAACACCAATGCATCTATGCTGGAACTTGACACTTGTACTTACTTCCACAGAATTCAGTACAAGTCATATTTAAAAGAACAATTTAGTAAATATCCATATTTGTTTTTTCTCTTTATATCTATGCATTCGTAGTTTTAGCCCATACAGATGATATTTTTCCCACCTGTATCCCTTGAGAGTGTTTTTTACATATCCATAACGTTATCTTCCCCAACTGTATTTCAAGCATCTAATATAACCAAAACAGTTTCCAAGTCATCTAAACTGTGCATGTAGCTATGTTACTCAAGAATTACTGGTAGTCCATAAATAAATAAACATGAAAACACAATCATATAGGCATCATAACAGACCTGAGTAACATCATCAACGTGTGACTCCTCCAAACATGCAACTTGCTTTTTGTTCCTCCAATCCCAGAAGAGTATCTGTGTCAACAAATATTTGAAATTAAAAAATTGGAAATGATCATACAATTTTCCTCTAATCACCAACCAAAGGAGCCGCAAAGGAATATTGAGACGCATTTTCCTCTTAAGTATGATCCCTACAGCCTACCTTAACGCATCCAATTGTTCAATATGCAATTGCAACTATTTCCCTGAAAGTGAAAGGCACCCTATATATATGCAGATAAATATTACACTTAATGAAGCTCATCAAGGGGTGGGGGAAAGAGAAAAATGCTATATGAACTCTTCAATGCAATGAAACCTGTGAATTACATCCAGCAGCAAGAAGATTATCC
This sequence comes from Bursera palmeri, assembly GCA_026225775.1. Classification (NCBI taxonomy): domain Eukaryota; kingdom Viridiplantae; phylum Streptophyta; class Magnoliopsida; order Sapindales; family Burseraceae; genus Bursera; species Bursera palmeri. Next base: position 16,553 of record JANKKB010029415.1, on the reverse strand, counting down.
GCAGATCCTCCAAATGAGAAAGTGAAGATCTCCTGAGAAGAAGCAGCAGTTATACAGGATACCTGCAATATTTGTAAATGGGGCAAAACAAAATAGCTTAGAGTCAAATAAAATCAAAAGATAAACCCACAGAAACGAAAGAAGTACAAGGAATTACCTGCTGAAATGATCTCGTGTCCCAAGCTCTGACGGTACCATCAGAAGAGCAAGAGTGCAATAGATGTGGAGTTGATGGGCCAGAGAAAGAAATGTGATTTATAGTAGCATAGTGACCCCTGCACTCTCCACAATACTGACCAGTGACTGGTGAATAAAGCTTCACAGCGTTGGTTGATAGCGAAACACCCATTAAGGAGCAGTCATCCCTTCCGTAAAAAGAGAAGTCAATAAAATAAGAAAAAATTAAGAGATATGCAAGAATTGAGAGAGAGAGGAGAATACTTGGAGACAATTTGGAAAACATAGTCGTCGCCGAAGTTGGTTTGAATAGAGTTTTTGAGTCCAAATCTCTTGATTGAACTTCCACCAGGAGACTCTTCCACTTCCATCTCTGTGCCTTCATCCATCTTCTTATGCTCGCTCAGCACCGGGTTTTAGGGTTTATAATCCTGTAAGGTTGTACTTTGTAATAGTCGGTTAAATAACTTCCTTGCGATGCTATTAGGAGGGCTTGGGTCTCAGCTGCGTCAGTTGTTCATTATTAGAGAAAAATCATACACCTCCCTCAACATTTAGCGAATCACCCACTGGGCACCGCTGGTTTCAAAATCTATTAAAAACCTTCCCTTCAGGCAAGCCCTAGCTCATTTTTTAGTCATAATCGGTTTAAGTCCCACCTTACTTGCAAGAGAGAGACTCCAACGCACTCCAGAATACGATTCAGTTGTTAATTATGTTTTTATTCTAACAGGCCTTTCAGGACAACCATTTACAAGTATGATCTATCTATTCAAATTCCCATAAACATCAGCCAACAACTTATTTTCTTTGAGTGCTTAAAGCTTAATACTAATCACAATAAGACTTCCTTTCAATCCGCAATGATCTCATATCATATCCCACCTTCAAAGAACTACTCGCTTCGCTACATTATTAATAACTTGAAAGAGAACCTCACTCAACCTTCCCAATTACATATATCATGCAACCAAAGAATTCTTGACAAAAAACACATGATGTTAAATCAAATTATGTTCTACCAGTAATGGGTTTCTCAAAAGCAAAAATAAACCACGATTACAAAATGAACGAAAAAGTAAGCAAGGGAAGTATCAATTACCCCCTTAAAAATTACAATCAAAACCTCCAAATTTCACAACATGAACCAACAAGCTCAAGCGTATGATCAAAATAGGGGAGATCATAGCGCTCTTGTAGTACTTCTAGTGGCATAAACTAATGTTTGCTCTCAACCAAAGTTAAAGAGTTGCATATTGTAAGACATACAACATCCTAATCCAAGTTAAGGAGTTTCATATTGTAAGACACCAGAATTAAGTTGTGCCGATAAGAAAACTTTTGCGCCACTTGGTTAGGGAAAAACACACTCATTGTCATTGACCCCATCCGAGACCGAAAAATTATCCCATCCTGTAACTCTAGGTTGACTTCATGCGTTTCAAATTCAGAACTACCACAGCATCATGTGCTTGGAGTTGGAACAGCATCTTTCTCTGCTTCTGGATTTCCACCTTCTTCTGGCTTTGTTTCATCTGCCGCTGCCTTGCCAGTGTCTTGTTCCCTTGGTTTTGCCACTTCTAGGTAAATAATAACAGAGTTAATATTCAAAACTACGTTGCATAGTACATCCCATTATTTCCAGTAATGAAGGATATCATAAATCCGCTAGAAAATACTTTTGACATCCTTACCTTCATCATCACTGTCTTCAAAATCACCCATGTCACCCATGCCGCCCATGCCACCCATACCACCCAAGCCACCCAAGCCGCCCATGCCACCCAAGCCGCCCATGCCACCCAAGTCGCCCATGCCACCCATGCCTCCCATGCCACCAAAATTCTGCAAGAAGTACATAAAATATCAGGATGAATATTCCCACGGAAATCTTCAAAACATATCCATGAGCTATTATAACCATACCGAAAAGTCCATCCCTCCAAGATCCATGTCACCAACACCTAATCAAAACAAGTGAACAATCTCAATAAAAAGCTTATCATCATTCACAAATCCAAGCCATTAGAAGTTCAAGACCAAAACATATAACTCACAGAATTACATACCATTATCCTCATCTTCATCCACCCATTTGTCCCAATCAACTTTGATATAATGTGGTGGTTTGCCATCTCCACGCAATAGCTTCTTCCACCATCCTTTCTCTGCCTTCTCCAAGATGCAAAATATGCTTCTTACTCCGATATTAATTTTACTTTCCTAAAAACAATAAGAAACAAAAGCATAAGATGCAGTATGAAAGCAGTAGAGAAATAAAACACTCAAATAAAAAAAAAATTTATAACCAAAAGCATCATGTAGATACAAGCCTCTTCAAAGTACCCTATGCTTCAAATACCAAAACAAATTAAACCCAGTCAGGCCTAAGGACAAGTGACCAAGATGGATGTATCTTCAAATTAACTAGATAGCCCAGTGTAATGCATCATTCTACTGACTTTTATAAAATTTTATCCATTTATTACTCATTATTGTTATCATTTTTCTAAGAGTTCATAAATTAATAGCTTTCAAAAACCAAGTAGTACATATTTTCTACTCATTTGCCAGATAAACAATATAGGGCTAATTGTCATCCATTAACCACTCACGTCAATAAAAATGTTAGATGCAACATCTTACCTCCACATTGACCTTGTCAAAAAGATCCAACTTGAGCTCATAAAGGTGATTTTCTGCGCCATCACTAGCAGAGAAAGAAAACACTCCCTCTGGCTCAAGATTGACCTTTGCATTTTTTGAGTCAGGTAATAATACAGTAATGAAAACCTTGTCTGCCCTCTGGGCCCATTTCACCTCAGGAACACGGCTACAAAATTTAAAGCATTTTAATGAAAAGAGAACTCAAGCAAATATAAAATTTAGAGAGAAAACAATTATCTAAAGAATACCTTGAGAGCTCAAACAAATTAAAGACTTCCACAAGACCAAATCAATTTATTTGCAGCAGAATATTCTAAAAAATTCATTTGTAGACAAGTAAACTAACAATAAATCTATTTTCTAGCATATCAAGGCAAATATTCCCGATGAGGGTTCTTTTCACCCTTCCCTCACGATACTACTTCGCTATCGGTCACTAAGGTAATAGCTATGAATAGTCATCAACTTCCCCGGAGATGCAAAAATATTACTTCCATATAGTCGCGGGGTCCAGCGAAAGATTAGGGTCTCATCGCGAAATGCCAAAATCATTTGACCACATACAAAAGATTACCTCTGCAAAGAGTTATCCGAGTACATAGCTAAGGACTGAAATTAAGCAGATGATCCAAAATGTAAAAACTTTTCCAGTGTAAAACTCACTCCAAATCACAAAACCCTAACTAGACTATTACACAGAGTAAAATAATAATAATAATAATAACAAATTATAGACTAGCTTAGCCATATTTCAGAATTAAAGCAATAAACTAGCAACTGAAACTTTCTCAGCGTTTAGAGAAAACTTTAAAACCCTAAGTAGACAGAGATCTTCAACATAAGACATTTGCAAAATTAGCAAATAAAGCTATATAGAAGTGATTATCATAAGCACCAAACAATAGCGGAAGAACACTTGTCCAACAGGTATAGAAGAAGACAGAGGAAAGTGGAATAAACGTAAATCAGTGGAATCGTAGTGTCAGAGAATCAGAGATAGAACAAAATCTAGGACAAAGAAGAGATGAAGAGCTTACCTCATATTGTCTTGAAATGGAAAGAAAACTGTAAAACCCTAGACACCGGCGTTAAGAACACTGACTGCGTTGTTGTGTTTTTATGCACACCAGAAGTAACGCAACCGCAAAATAGCCTATGTAGCGTCACTTCTAGATATTTCCAGCTATATAATGTGAATGCTCAGACATAAATTGGGAGTTGTGATTGGTGCATCGTTCATCATGGCTGGTGATGCACGAGAGGATGAGATCGGACGGTGTTGAATAATCGTGTATGGTAGCTTATGTGGGTGGTGTAGGTTAGTTCTGTCTTGGGCTTTTTGGGAATGTTTTTGAGAGTTTTTAGAAAGCCAAGTAGGCTAATGTTAATGACTTATTGAACTTGGGCTTTCTGGCTTTCGTAAGCCCAATGTCTCATTTTTTAAGACTTTGAAGTATTGTACATTTACATTAATCAGGATTTTATGAGGGTAAGAAAACTAGAGCAAGAGTTGAGTTTAATTTTTATGATAGCCCACGAGTTGTCTGGCACCAACTAACGAGATGTACAGGCCCAGGCTCACCAGCTTCACCAACTACACAAACAAGAGACAGCTCCTTCAGCTGCTCTCAAGTAATGGCAATGGGGCATGGCAGGTGTTGGGGGACCTTCTTCATTCCCCCACCAACCCTTCATTTATTTCAGTCCACATGTCTCGTGTGTTTTTAGAGTAAGCATATTTTAGAGTGTAAGGTAGATGCATAGCAATCAATTCATGATAGCTTTATATGATGATTTATTACATATATAATGCACCAATCATGGAAGTGGTCAAGTTACTAGTGTATTAACACCAAACTAATTTAGATGTGGCTCATAAAGAACTACAACAGAAAGAAACATATTGACTCTCGTACAACATGGAGGGTCCTTCATAGATGTGAATCATGATGGCCCATTAACATTAATTGCATAAGTAGACACGTTACCTACATATAGTTGAGAGTATCCAATAACAATTAATAAAATATTACTGCTGACTAGCTCATTGTTATTTAATCCAAATTAATTGTTTATATATATATATATATAAATAACTTCTCTATGCATGATGCTTCGTTTTCATGATCTGAAAGTAGTAGTGAAAGATATGCCCGACAATTGTGTGGATACTGTGAACCCAAAAACTGCATATTATTAGGCAAATGGATTACTGGACGACGTTGTGCGCAGGAGCAGCTTTTCTTATCCCTTTTGATTCCATATCGTGTTGTTATTTGGAAAAATTTGTGACTCTGAATTGCTTCCATTCTCAAGCATAAGAAAGAGGTGAGGAGGAAGAAACAAATTAAAGCGATACCTTTAGAATGTAGTACTAGCTCCTCGACACTGACAAATTTGTAACTTTATGTATTCGTACTCGTTACATATTTTTATTCGAAAATGAATAATCATCCACAACCATAAGACTCGGCTTCTCAACCCAGCAGTACTGGAAATCTTGCGCCCATTCGTTGGACAAACTCATAAACTATTATTCCACAAAACAATGAGTCAAAAGTGGAAGCTCCAGTTCATATAGTATTGTAGAGTCGCTTTAATGAGCTATATTGCCGGGTACATAATGACTGTATACAAACAAATAATGATAATAACAAAAGACAGATAAATTAACTTGCACTTAAATCCTTGAATCGGTTGATCCCTCAGTTTGTGATTCTCATGAACTCCCAGGATCAGGTGGGGTCTTCCTAATTTTGTATATATAGACCAACTGGAGATTGGTGAAGGGGGACCCGTAGATGCATGCACCAATCTGACGACAAATTTGAAAGTTAACAGGGATGTGTATACAGGTTTTGGAATTATTTTCTTAAATAAAGTCGAAAAGTCCAAGTCCGTGGTGGTAAACTGAAAAGGAAAGACAACAAAGCGAAGACGTCTCGCTGTGTTGTTTTCCTTCTTTAATGAAGCTAATAAGTCCAAGCCACATGGATATCATTTAATTGTTTTACGGTCGTTATTTTATAATAATTATACCCAACCTGATGTCATGTCTTACGAATTTAGTAGTCAAATGTTCAAGTTTTCTATCATCACCTTTTATTTCTTTATAGAAGACAATAATGGAGGAAATTACATGCATCTTGGGTCAGGCGATGATGACTTGAGCCGTCGGTACATTCCTTGTTTTCCAAGTAATACTATTTGATATTAAAAAGAGAAAAATTATCGGAAATTGCAGACATTTTAATTTAATTAAATCGATTATTATCACTTTAACGTTTTTAGTGCAATGAATACAGCACTGCTTTCACCGTTCAGTGTCAGTTTTTAACTATTTTCGTTTTCTTCAAAATAAAATTAAACTAGTTTCAAGATTCCTCCATGACCACCAAGATTCTCCCTCGGCCATCAATTAAGAGACAAAAATCCCTCCCATGATTAATTATTAATTAACGTAGGTTAAGCCGGGAGGTGATTGTGTAATTAAGTGTTTCGAGCCGACAAAAGATGAATTAAAAACTTAATTCTATTAAAGATTGTTCACGATACTCATTTATATTACGTATCATTATCTTCGCTAATCAGAATGATTTATTTAATTTCAATTGTGTTCTATTTGTATTATTTTACACGAGTAATATACTAATTTTTGGTTCATGTGCGATTTCCTTCAATATAATTCTTGGATTGTTGTGAGCAGCATTTACGTAGATGCATGATTCGACACCGGCTTGAAGCAGAAGTGTTGGACTCGTTTGAACGAAATGGACGGACCAGACATCGTGGTGGCGCCATCTTCCATTATCTTCTGCGTCTTAACTCACGACTCACGAGGTCGAGACATGAGAATCAATATCTCTACTCTTTATTTATTTACTAGGAGGCCGTACTCATCCACATGCACCACGTTTAATCCTCTTAACATCGATCGAATCGACGACGAAGTATCATCAGAATACAACATTTTTTTCGTCAGAGTTGGTTCGGATGTACTAATTTATCTACGAATCGTGAAGTGTTATGCCTTTCTTACTAGCTGCAGTCGGTTTGAGCTGGCAAATCAATCATATCTCGAAGGTTGTACGTGATTGAATTTGTTCTTGAGGGTAACAACATACGAAAGTTCGAGTCCAAGTTGCCAAAATTTCAGCATATGCATTTATTCACTCACAGAAAAGTACGTCTTTTGACGATTCCACCAACCGTAACTATCAATGAAATAAATTTTAATTAAGTTGACAAAAAGAAAAAAAAAAACCAACTAAACAAGTGTACCATTTGAATACGTCTCAATTATTCATAAAACAATAAACCACTTACACTATTCTTGATAAAATTTTCAAAACCATACGAAATTTTATTAAAGATCTGGAAAGATTAGTAAAATTACCCCCAATGTTATGGTACAAAGCTCCATTTTAAGATGCGGGCGGTTATCAATAAGTGCATGCAGAGTATTCAAATTCACTTTTCACGCGCTTTAATGAAATATCCTATGACTTGGTGATGAACCCATGGTTCGTACTTCAAAGCTTCTCGCCCTTGGTGCAGTAATCACTCGACGAGTGTTGGTTCGCCACGTCAGTAAAAGAGGTCCCTGAAGGCTGGCGGGAAAAGGGCCATTATATGAAGAGTGGTTCCACGCGCAAACTTAGGGCGAGTGGACTTAACAGATAGAAATAGTTTCTTAATAATTAACAAAACGACAAAAAGATTATTATAAAGAAAGTAAACTATGATCTGAGATTAATAGGGAAAAATATTCAGGAACCAGGCAGGCACTCTCTGTCTGTCTGTCTCTCTCTGTGAGAGTTTTGTGTGGCCATTACCATATTTTCCACGTCTTCTCTGTAAACGCCAGTTGAAAGCGGTCCCGAACTCTATATGTATGCATAGTGAACAAGTCTTTCCATTTCATGACATCTCTCTACTCTCTCTCGTCGCCAATACCTTCTTTTACGTGTTTGGATTTTTATTGCCAGAGTCGTTCGGCCAAATGAAGTTAGAAAACAATCTTCGATTGTAATTCTTTTGTAACTTCATGCTGCGCACCTCTATGTTTTAGCTTCCCAAGCCAACTTATTTGTCTTCTCTTCGACTTCTGGCTTTCTCGAGGTGAGTTTACACGACTTCTTCCTGCTTTTGCATGGTTTCTCTCTTTTTTCTCAGAAAAGTTTCAACGCGTTACATTGCTTTTTTTTTTTTTTCCCTTTTTGTTTATGTCTTCTCTCTTTTCCTTACATTGACGAGGACACGTCCTTGATTTAGTTCTCGGTTTTCGTCTTATTTAAATGATTTTGTGTTAAGTTGGTGGTCGAACTCCAAGATTTTTAATGGATAATTTCTCAAGTCAGGAAGGGACGGCCATGGATAAAGTTTGGGACTGGTTCTTTAAACCATATATTTTTAGTCATTTTCTGTGACATATTACTATTAAATTATTATTTGTTTTCGAATTTGTTCTCCGCGTTATCATTCTATCCGAAAAGAGCTTTTTTAATAGTTGTATTGTACACGGGAAGGATGCTGGCAAGTCGTATCGTACCATAGTCTCTAAACCAGTTAAAAAGGTGTTTGTATTATTAAAGCACCTACTAAAAGGTCGTTAATTAAGGTAGCTCCGATCCCTTTTCGCCATTTGCTTCTCAGACTCCACTTCATATTAGCTTAGAAGAATTTACATCTTCCAGCACCGAAAGTATCAATCCCCTTCTGTATGCTGCTTCTCTAGTAACATGGTGTCTTGTTTCATCATTCTCACTTTTTTTCTTTTAATTGAAAAGTTATGCTTGTAATCATTACTGCCTCATGGTTTTTGCGCTTCTTTTTTATCAAATTCTGTAGCTTCTTGATTCTGTTATGAACTCTTCAGGAACTTTATTACAAGGTTTGTCATATCCTGTGTACTCATTTTTTCTTACATGTTTCCAGGGAGTGGCATTTAGGAAGTTGAAGAGAGACAATAGTAAGAGAGGGATTCTGCTGTCTTTCACGTGAAGGTTTAACCATGTCTTCCTCGTCTTGGATCGCCTCCCTCTCATGTTCAAGCTCTGTGATTCAATCATCAGAAGACACATCCTTTCCATTGATATTTCAGTGGCTAAGATTTGTTTACCTTTCTCCTTGTCCTCAAAGAGCCCTGTTATCTGCTGTCGACGTTTTGTTCTTGCTCACCGTCCTTGTATTTTCACTTCAAAAGTTTCGTTCTAGGCTCATAGCCAATGGTCATCCCAGCTCTGATATCAGCAAGCCCTTTATACGAAACAACAGAGCTTTTCCCAGAACTACGATATGGTTCAAACTCTCTCTCATTATCAGTGTTCTGTTAGCTTTTTGTTTCACTGTTATCTGCATTCTAGCATTCAGTAGGAGCACCCAATGGCCATGGAAGCTAGTTGATGCAGTATTTTGGTTGGTTCAAGCTGTAACTCATGCGGTGATTGTAGTCTTAATCATTCATGAGAAGAGATTTGAAGCTGTTAGTCATCCGCTTTCGCTTAGAATCTATTGGGTTGCAAATTTCATTTTCGTTTCGCTATTTTCAGCTTCAGGGATCATGCGTTTGGTCTCTCTTGAGGCATCCCTGACTCCAGATTTGAGATTGGATGACATAGTTTCAATAATGTCTTTTCCTTTATCAACTGTTCTCCTGTTTGTTGCAATTAGAGGGTCAACTGGGATTACACTGACAAGAGACTCCGAACCTGAACTGGGTGATGAAACGAAATTATATGAACCTCTATTGAACAAATCCAATGTGAGTGGATTTGCATCAGCTTCTACACTATCCAAGGCCTTTTGGCTTTGGATAAATCCCCTGCTAAGTAAAGGCTACAAATCCCCTCTTAAGATTGATGAAGTCCCATCGCTTTCTCCAGAGCATAGAGCTGAGAGAATGTCAAAGCTCTTTGAATCAAATTGGCCAAAACCAGAAGAGAAATCTAAGCACCCCGTTCGAACCACACTGTTCCGATGCTTCTGGAAGGAAATTGCATTCACTGCATCCCTTGCAATTGTGAGGCTCTGCGTCGTGTATGTTGGACCTGTTCTAATCCAAAGTTTCGTGGATTACACTGCTGGCAAAAGAAGTTCTGTTTATGAAGGATACTACCTCGTGTTGATTCTCCTTGTTGCAAAATCTGTAGAAGTTCTAACAACTCACCAGTTCAATTTCAACTCACAGAAACTTGGAATGCTCATTAGGTCCACTCTTATCACTTCCCTATACAGAAAAGGCCTGAGGCTATCCTGCTCTGCGCGGCAGGCTCATGGGGTAGGACAGATAGTGAATTACATGGCTGTTGATGCACAGCAGCTCTCTGATATGATGCTACAGCTCCATGCTATATGGTTAATGCCACTGCAACTTGGTGTTGCATTGGTTCTTCTGTATAACTACCTTGGTCCGTCTGTCATTACAGCAGTACTTGGACTTTTTGGTGTCCTTCTATTTATCATAATGGGCACACGAAGAAATAATAGATTTCAATTCAATGTGATGCAAAATCGCGACTCAAGAATGAAGGCCACCAATGAGATGCTTAATTATATGCGGGTGATCAAATTTCAGGCATGGGAAGAACATTTCAATAAGAGAATCTTATCTTTCCGTCAAAGAGAATTCGGATGGCTAACCAAATTCTTGTACTCGATCTCTGGAAATATTGTAGTGATGTGGTGCACACCATTGCTGATATCAACAGTTACATTTGGTACTGCCATTTTGCTGGGAGTCCCACTTGATGCAGGTACAGTGTTTACTGCAACAACTATCTTTAAGATTTTGCAAGAACCCATAAGGACCTTCCCTCAATCCATGATCTCAATTTCTCAAGCGATGATATCTCTGGGGAGATTAGATCAGTACATGATGAGTAGGGAATTGGTGAATGATTCAGTGGAAAGACTGGAGAGGTGTGATGGTAGAATTGCTGTGGAGGTTGAAAATGGGAATTTTAGTTGGGATGATGAAAATGGAGAGGCATGTTTGAAAAATATAAATATCCAGGTCAAGAAGGGGGAACTCGCTGCTATTGTCGGGACTGTGGGATCTGGAAAGTCTTCTCTCTTGGCCTCTATTCTCGGTGAAATGCACAAACTGTCAGGAAGGGTATGAATTTTGATTTACAATTTCTTGAGTGGTCTTTTTCTCTTTCATTAGTGCACAAGTGCATAGAAAATTGTTCTTGTCATCATATGATAACGGTGCAATAAACCAATGAAAAACTTGAATTGATTAGCAAAATTGATGTTTGACAGAATATATATGCTCCTTATCTAACAGGTCAAAGTTTGTGGAACAACTGCCTATGTAGCTCAAACATCATGGATTCAAAATGGGACCATTCAAGAAAACATCCTCTTTGGTTTGCCAATGGACAAGGAGAAATACAGGGAAGTTATTAGGGTCTGTTGTTTGGAGAAAGATTTGGAAATGATGGAGTATGGTGATCAGACTGAAATTGGAGAGCGTGGCATCAATCTCAGTGGCGGCCAGAAGCAGCGGATTCAACTTGCCAGAGCTGTTTATCAGGATTGTGATATTTACCTGCTTGATGATGTCTTTAGTGCTGTCGATGCTCATACCGGGTCAGATTTATTTAAGGTGATATACTTGTCTACTAAATTGGACACTCAACAAAAAAGAAATTCATTTTTTATCGCAAAGTAGTCAGATATATGTTTGTTTAAAATGCAAAACAGAGTCATAATGATTTTTAAGGAGAACTCGCTAACACCAAAGAAAATTCCAGATAATCTACGGGAATAATGCTTAAATCTGTTAAAATATTTTTCTTTTGCCTTCTTCTAGGAATGTGTGAGAGGAGCTCTCAAAGGCAAGACCATTTTACTTGTAACTCACCAAGTTGACTTTTTGCACAATGTTGATCTTATCTTGGTAAGTATGATGAATGATGTTCACATTTCAATCTTCACGTTAACGCTTGTCCAGTGAAAAGACAGTACACAGACTAAAATGCTATTTCACATATGAACATTTATGTATATTTACACACGTGTCCAATTCCAGGTCATGCGTGATGGGATGATAGTGCAATCAGGAAAGTATAATGCTCTACTTGGTTCTGGAACAGATTTTGGAGTATTAGTAGCTGCACATGAATCATCAATGGAGCTCGTAGAAGTTGGAAAAACCATGGCCGGAGGAAATTCCCCCAAAACTTCAAACTCTCCAAAACTTGTGGAATCAAATGGCGAAAATAAGTCTGTTGACCAGTCAAATTCTGATAAGGGGTCTTCTAAGCTCATCCATGAAGAGGAAAGAGAAACTGGTAAAGTCAGCTTGCGTGTTTATAAACAATACTGCACGGAGGCATATGGATGGTGGGGTATAGTAGTAGTGTTGCTATTCTCTGTGACATGGCAAGCGTCTTTAATGGCTGGTGATTACTGGCTGTCCTATGAAACTGCAGAAGAGCGTGCTATGTCATTCAATCCTTCTCTGTTCATTAGTGTCTATGCAAGTATTGCAGCTGTATCATTATTGCTGCTAGTTATAAGATCATTTTTTGTGACACATATGGGGCTTAAGACGGCTCAAATATTTTTCAGCGAGATTCTTCATAGTATCTTGCATGCCCCAATGACATTTTTTGATACCACGCCTTCAGGAAGAATCTTAAGTCGGGTAAAATCTCAAAATTAAAATGGGATTCTTATTTTCGCTATTATTTATTTATTTTTTAATTTTACTCTATGGCATTTAGGCTGATATTTCTTTTCCTCTTTTCAGGCATCAACTGATCAAACCAACATTGACGTCTTCCTCCCATTGTTTCTAGGTGTTACCGTTGCAATGTACATCACACTGCTAAGCATCTTCATCATTACATGTCAATATGCTTGGCCGACAGTGTTCTTGTTATTGCCACTTGCTTGGGTGAATTACTGGTACCGGGTATGAGCTTTCTTTGTAACTTTTGTAACATTTTAGAATATCCATTAAAGAAAATTAAGAATGCATAATATCATAGTTCACATGCCTGCATCGCGGTCAAAGCCAACAATTCTTTTCTTTTATGTTAAAAATTTGCATAATACTGGATGACCCTAATTGAATCAGGTGGCCAGACACATTATCCTTCAAATGGTCTATGTAACGCTAACTCTCATTTTCCTGTTTCTAATTTTGGCTTAGCATCTTTTCTTGATTGGAAAAAATGTTCAATGTCTTTTCAGAAGCAAAATCGTGTTGACGATTCTTGTCTCTTTGGGTTGCAGGGATATTATCTTGCATCATCTCGGGAATTAACTAGGCTTGACTCAATCACCAAAGCCCCTGTTATCCATCATTTTTCAGAAAGCATCTCTGGGGTTATGACTATCCGCTCTTTCGGAAAGCAGATGGATTTCTGTCAGGAAAATGTCAACCGAGTCAATAACAATTTGCGCATGGATTTCCACAATAATGGATCAAATGAGTGGTTGGGTTTCCGTCTGGAACTGTTAGGGAGTTTCACCTTCTGTGTTGCCACTATGTTTATGATCGTATTACCCAGCAGCGTTATAAAACCAGGTAATTATATCCATGTGATGACACGTTATTTTTATCTGATTAATTTGCAAGAAAAGAATAGTTTTTTTATTTATTGAAAAGCTCCTGAACTTGAGAGTAAAAGGATGCAGAGTTTACATTCAAACCATCAATGATTTAATTGGATTTACAATAAATGAATGATGCTCTAGAGTGTCATTGAAATTCTTATTTATTTTTATACTTGAAATCTGACAAATTCTACTATTGTAGAGAATGTTGGTTTGTCTCTCTCATATGGGTTGTCCCTCAACGGTGTGATGTTCTGGGCCATATACATGAGTTGCTTTGTGGAAAATAAGATGGTCTCTGTTGAGAGGATAAAGCAGTTTACACACATTCCATCAGAAGCAGCATGGAATATTAAAGATCGTCTTCCTCCTCCAAACTGGCCTGCCTATGGGAATGTTGACCTCAAAGACTTGCAGGTAAGTGGCCCTTGACAATTTCTTACCAAATAAATTTCTTGATAAATTGAGAACTTCCTAGTTGCCAGCATAAGATTAAGAAAAACCTTCCACAAAACAAAACCGTTGATTTACTAGAATTGAACAAAGAATGAAATTGCCTTGACATCTTCCTTGATGTTGCCAGGGACAAATTACTGTATTTGAATTCTGATGCGTTAATAATTTGGCAAACAGGTTAGATATCGTCCCAACACTCCTCTGGTTCTCAAAGGAATTACTCTCAGCATTCATGGAGGAGAGAAGATTGGTGTTGTTGGTCGTACAGGAAGTGGGAAGTCAACGTTAATCCAAGTTTTCTTTAGACTGATTGAACCTTCAGGGGGGAGAATAATTATTGATGGTATTGACATTTCCATTCTGGGGCTACATGACCTTAGGTCTCGCTTTGGGATCATTCCGCAAGAACCTGTTCTTTTCGAAGGCACTGTGAGAAGCAACATTGATCCAATTGGTCAGTACTCAGATGAAGAACTATGGAAGGTAAACATGCAAATCCTTTATTCCGTTATTCCTTGACTATGGCCATTTTTGTTGCATTGCCTGACATAAACTCTGATTTCTGTAGAGCCTTGAGCGCTGCCAACTTAAAGATGTTGTGGCTTCAAAACCTGATAAACTTGATTCTTTAGGTAAATGGTTTCTACTTTTCCTATTCTGGTAATCAAATTCCAGATTTATCTCTTATATATATATAACGTCCAAAATTACTTGAACTACTTAGTGGTTGATAATGGAGACAACTGGAGTGTGGGACAAAGACAGCTTCTCTGTCTGGGGAGAGTTATGCTAAAGCGCAGCCGACTTTTGTTTATGGATGAGGCAACTGCTTCTGTTGATTCGCAAACTGATGCTGTAATTCAGAAGATCATTCGAGAGGATTTTGCAGCCTGTACAATTATCAGCATTGCTCATAGAATACCAACAGTCATGGATTGCGACAGGGTTTTAGTTATAGATGCAGGTGCTTTTTTCTTACCATTTCTTTTTCCTGCATTGCACGTTACCCTTAACTTCCCAGGAAAGTTTCTATTTCAATTCTACATTTTTTTTTCTATTTTTAAGAGAAATTCTAAAAGGGTGTTTTTTTTTTGTCCGAATCTGAAGGAATCTAAAATAAACTGAAATGGATAGGTTTGAATAATATATATTTTTTTAATTTCAAAGATCTGAATTAAAATATATATATTTTCATTATTGGTGTTATTTTCATTTATATAGTTGTATTTAATGACACTTGACATATTAAAAATATTGACAAATCAATATTTCGATAAAATTAATATTTAAATATTTTAAAAATAATAATTTATATTATAATTTATAAGTATATTTATTTATAACTCAAGTTATCAGGATTTAATTTTTTGACTTTATTTTATATATTATTTGATAGTCACTGAGTCAACATGAAAAATACTATTTTTAACTTTTCTTTTTTACTTATGGATTTTAATAAATCAACTATTACCAAACAATGTGTAAAATTAAGTAAAAAAAATTAAGTTACAATATTCGTACCCTTTATTTATATATGTATTGTTTTGTAAAAGTATGGACAAATGAGTTATAAATAAATTAGATTATGATATTTGAAAGAGTTAAGAGTGACAAATCTTTTGAATTTTAGGATTTAGATAAAAGTTGAAAAAAATTAGTTTTTTTTTTTTTTCAAATGAAATTGTCTAAGCGTGCTAAATAAAAAATAATAATTACGTATAATGTCTTTCATATATATGTTATAAGTGAAATGAACTTTCATATCTTATCAGGTCAATTCATTTTTTCAATTTTTGAGTTAATGTTCTAGGCATTGCTTACCATAACTAACGAGCAAATGCCTTTTTGTTTTCTTCTTAATAACAGGGTGGGCAAAAGAATTTGACAAGCCATCTCGTTTGCTTGAGAGGCGGTCACTCTTTGGAGCATTGGTTCAGGAATACGCAAATCGTTCAGCCGGACTATAAACAAATATATGCCTCTATATATTCATCCGATATTCCTGCTTTTAACTATAAACAAAAGTGTCAATTTCTATTGCTAAATCTTCTCAGAACCACTACTGGGAAATTACATAATCTTCTGACGGAAAATGCCATTCTTGGCGGTGAATGTGCTGGATCTTTGTATTGACCCAAAGGTGGATGTCAACCCATTGAAACCGTTTCTGACAAGAGAAGCATAGAGAAGTCAGTTATGTTAGGGATACAGTACTAGGGTAATTTAAGCACCTTCTCTCTGAAGAAGAAGAAGAGGACCAACACCAACTGTATTAAATCAGTATCAAATTTATCATTTATCAATTTCTTCTTCTTCTTCTGAAAGTTTAAAGTTCTTTTTTTGTCTTTGGGCTTTTAATCATTACATTTGAGCTAGCTACTAATTAAGTAATAGCTGATCAAGCACAATTATTGAATAATTCTATTAGAAAAATGATGTAGTTAATTCCATAGTCATCAAACAGAACAAATGATGCATTCTGTTATCTGACTAATCTTATTGATTAGATTTATCAAATGGGCTTGCTTTGTTCTCTGAATAATACCTTAATTTTTTTTTTAGAAATATATTTAAAAAATAGTCAAATTTAGTGGTTCTGATATTTAATAAAATTTGTTTTTCTAGATCACTTAATTAAATAAAAAACTTGATAGCTCAACAGTTTAATCTTGATAGCTCAA
>JANKKB010029414.1:0-23116 GCA_026225775.1 Bursera palmeri | reverse complement strand
AAATTCCCCCATTATTTTTTGATAAAAAAAAAAGTCAAGTTGAGTGGTTATTCTAATTTTAATTATTATTATTATTATTTTATCTTAACAACTTAGCAAAATACTATGAAAACTTACGAAAGAATTTTACCTATGAACCAAAACTAAATTAACTATTTAAAAATGACCCGTGCAACAAAACTTTTGATGTCTTGACCATTTGTTCAAGAGCGTTCGGCACCATAAAATTAGGTACTTGATAATTGACAACATCTAAAAAAATTATATAAGACATCTAATAACATCGTATCTCTATCGAGCATTCAATAATAAATAAGCCATGATGTCAAAAAATTTTCAAAAATTAATTATTTTTCAACAAAATTTCTTAATTTTGATTATTTTTCAAGAAACCCAAAACTCATTTGTTTAGCTATTTAGGAATACCCAATGAGCCTGAAATAAGGTGTCGGGCTTTCAACTCCCAACAATTTGATACTTTATTAAGTTTATTTAGTGCATAACAAAAAATTAGAATTTAATTAATAAAAACAAAATAGAATTTGATTAAAGGTAGTTTTAACATGTGTTCTAAAGGTGCATGTTAATACTTAAAAATATGTATATTCTCATTATTATAATCATTAACATGTTTTAAAAATTATGTTAAATTAATTATTATATAATATTTAATAATTTTTGTAATAAAATATATATTTTTTAAGGTAAAATAATGATTATAATAATGAAAATACACTAATTTCAAGGTCTTAATCCCTTAGAATGCATGTTAAGACAACCCTTTGATTAAATTTCAAAACACCCAGTTTTTATATTTTTTCTATTATCTTCTTACCATTTAATTTCAGTTTTAATATTTCTCCACCTAGACTGATGATTAATGCAACTTATTCAATTTTTTTTTTTTTATATAAAACAATTTGTTAGATATCATTTAACCATAAGGATGCAATATAAGTGAAAAATTAAAGTTATTTAATGACTTCCATACTATATTACTAAGGGTAAATTAGGCAGCCCCGTAACCGGAATGTTTTACTTCTTCAATAGCTTTTACTTTACAGGTAATTAAAGTAAATAAATTAATAAGTACAGAGAAGCAAAACTAAAACAATAAATTGGAATTGCAGAACGTCAAGAGAAATCCTCCGATTAGAAAAATAAAGAACAAAACAGAGCCTCCGAACTCAAACTGCAGCCAAAATTTAAACAAGAGCGGGCACAATAAATAACATAGTAAAGTACGTAAAATTCGACCACAACCAATACCACAAAATTCAATAACTCTTTTGCATATCAACCACCTTCTTCCAGGATTCTCTGCTCGAAATCTCACCCCACCATCTGCCTACATTCTTCCTAGAAGTGAATAGCTCTCCTCTATCAGTTGCGTTGACCAAATACTGGGTATTAGGCAAATGTGAAAGATCAGCCAAAGAGAATTCGCCGCCAGCCAAGAACCTACTCTCGGCGAGCCTCTTATCATAAACATCGAGCACTTTTGCCAGCTTATCTTCGCTTTGCTTGATCAGCCCTTCATCTTGCTTGATCTTCATGCGAGGCGCAAATGCTAGTTGAAACACTAGAGCAGAGCTAGGTGGGTTAAAGCTTTGCCCTTCAGCTTCAAGCCACTGCTCTATGGATGCTTTTGCCAACGGATTTGTCCCGTACAATCCCTTGTTGCCCTTGTCTGTATATTTCTCACATATATAACGACATATTGCTCGAGACTCTGGACAGATAAATGAACAAAAACAAATTATATGACATAAAAAACGGATGCTCAAGAAACCAATCTGATTAACTGAAGTAAAACCCGATTAAAGTTACCGAAGAGTGAGATGTTCTCATCTTCAAAAGCTGGTACTTGGCCAAATGGCTGTTGCAATGCTGTCAAAATGTGAGAAACGAGACAGAAAGCATTGCATTAACAAGAACTTTCATTTCCTATGTGGAAGCACTTAGTAATTACCTGGATCTTGAGGAAATCTGGCTTTTTGTGCTCGCCCTTTGCCATGTTAATGGAGATGAGCTGAAACTCCACATCTTTCTCCAGGAGACAGGCCAAGACTCTAGACACAGCAGTTGACAGTGTCGGCCCGTAAACTTTCACTGGAGTTGCCATTAGATTTGCAAGTTGTGTAGCTCAAGATTTCTGCTTCTTTCTTTCTTTTATTTTTCTATGGCTTTGATTGTATCGTGTCGCCTTGTTTTCAACCATACAAGAAACTTGAACTTGCCTTTGCCACTTTATCCCTTCCTTGAAGCGGTTGCTTAATGGGGTCCACCTAGCCTAGAACGAAAGGTCAAAGAGTAAAACGGAACCTAACTAAGTGGTGACTCGTGGGACCATCTACTATGGAGATTAAAACTTGATATGGGTTTCATCTTGGGGCTCTCTGTATGCAGAAGTTCTCATTAGCCCAAATCTCATGTGGGTTCAGATCCGCTGATGGCTTACTAGCCACCTGGACCACGAAAATTTTTTAGTGAAAGAGAAACTCTATTATATATCTATTGTAGCACGTAGCGTGATGATGTATTTATTTGACCCACGATTCAATAGATATAGGATGGGTGATTTGCAAAAATCAAGGTGGGTGAATTGAAAAATAATCAAGAAATTAAAATTTTAATTGTTTAATAAAACTGTTAAGTCCATAGGCGTAGATATTGTTTTATTGATATTTTAGTTCTAGATATTGGTTTATTGATATTTTAGTTCGTAACGTGTCAACGATCTATTTTCTTTAGTTAGCTCGTAGGCTTATAACAGATTAACGAGTTGATTAGATAATTAAAATTTTGAATTTCTTGATTATTTTCAATTCAACTTCTTAAATTTAGTTATTCTACATAATTATCCATAGACATCACATGATTATAATACTCAATATAATAGACGCTCCTGAATTTCTCTTAAAGGAAGAGATGAAACTCTTTAACATAATCGTACTAACATATCCAATTCTCATGATATGAACGACACGGTAGGAAAATTGTTTATATAAAGACACAATAGCGTATTTGAAATGGTTCCCATGCCTCCTTTATTAGTTGTTTTTATTCCAATTTATTTGTATTATGGCCACAGAAAATTAGTTCACAGCATCGATGATGACAGTCACTGCCGCAATGTTTTGGAATCCTTTGTGTAAAATTAGTTGTCTGTTGCACAAGCAGTCCAATTGGAAGGAAGCCTATTTGATGTCATCGCTGGCATTGTCGTGAGATTCACATCGAGGGGCAGCATGCGATATTGAATACCAAGATCTTTGAAGACTTTAATCATTTCTTCAACCAGCAGTGCTCTCCTGGCAATTCTCTCTCTTGCGTTCTGAAAGTTGGATCTGTGTTTCAGCCACAAACATATCTTCACTCTATTCATGTCCTCTACATCCATCACAAATATCATTTGATTTGGAGACGAAGGGTGCCAGTGATCCCTGTTGCTCTCAACGTATCTGCAAATGAAACCGCCACAGGACTCAAAACTGTAATGAATTATAATAAACAACTACGATCTTCATATAAGAAACAGGAAGAATTCTTTTTCGATGAGTAGAGAGGGATGCATCTCAAGGCATACCCTTGTATCCTTTCTTTCATGGTGGAAATCTTCTCCATTGGAGTCGAGATGTGGAGACAGAATTCAATAGTCTCAATCATATCTGGACTACGATAAAAGTTACCTATAGGCTTGGTAGCTAGGACACTATTGGGGTACGTGATCTTTTGGTTATCATGCCTCAGAAAAACTGTAGTCAATATATTCATCTCTTCCACTGTCATCTGACAACCCAATAAACACAAAATAAGAAACCAAGACATCCTGTAATAAGAGATGTCAATATTTGAAAGAAAAGCCTTAAGTGCACAAACACAGTACATAAAAATCAAGATGTTACCGCGATTCCATCCACTTCACATCTATCACCCACATCAAATGGGTGCATTATGAATAAGAAAATGATCGCTTCGAAAATTGTCTTGCAGGTATTCCCAAAGATGAACACCACCAAGAGAAGCTGGGAGCTTATGAAGACTAGGAAGTGACTGATGGAAACTCCAAGAATGACAAGCCAGATTATCACCGTTATTACAGCTACAAGGATGTTTAACATGTTATGAAGTTCGTCAACAGCTGTTTTTGTGTCATTGAGAGAGAGTGAAAGTGCTCGGCGTTCTCTGAATGCATTGACCTAAAACATAAGGAAAATTCAAATTTCTTGATTGAGGAATTGTGTCGAGTAAAGAACTGAAAACAACTACTTGATCACAACTTTTGGCAAATATTTTCCCTGAAATCTTCATAAGCAAGCTTTATACTTTAGTTACCAGCCAGTTGTTAAGAGATGACTTGCTGATTCCTTTATTTTCATATCCAGCTGTTAAGAGACGCATCGTCTTCAAAGCTTCATCTTTTTCCATGAAGCACATCAAGTCGTCCAAGTAGATGTATCTAAAACAGAAATTGAGGTTTAACAATAAAATAGTGAATAAACTTCAATTAAGGTACTTGAGAGGAAATTAAGATCACTTACAGAGAACCTGGCTTAGCCACCTTCCGGAATATCTTCTTGGCTGCCTCTTTTGCCTGACATTCACTCTTAATTTCCATCAAAGATTCATCCTCCATGTCAGAACTCAATATCTGTTCATCCAGGGTAGACAAGGAGCCATGGCGGACGATTTTTATCATCCTCTTCATGTTCCAAGCAGATATGTTCTTCTGGTTCAGCTTATGCAGATGGTCAATTGGGATTTCATCTTGCTTTCTGGACATCGTCCGAGAAAATCTAGGTCTTTTTCCAAAGGTGGAGCATTTCTCAAGTTTTCCACTGCCATTCTTTTGAAGCAGAGTTGCCCTGAGGTCACCAGGCATCGTTGCTTCGGACTTTTGAAATTCTTGAACCTCAGCGATGGGACTTTCTTCTTCTTGTGTGTGATGTCTGTCAAAGAATCGTGGACCGGAGAGAGTCTCGATCACATATTGATTGAACAAAGCCTCCTGTATTCGTTCGAAGAAGGTATTCACATGAAATGATGAAGCCAGAACCTTAACAAGCAACGTTTTCAAAAGCCATATCAAGGTACCCACCAGAAAACATACTAGAACTTTGCTCACATAAGGCAAGACCTCACTCTTGGTCTCTTGCTCAACCTTGTCATCAAATATACAGCGCCAAACAAGCAAAACAAGACCCAACCAGAGGCAATTCTGAACGGCCTTTCTCAACCCGTAAACAAAATATAATACACGTTTTCGCCAAAGAAAACTGCGTTCGATAAAGATCACAATAAACCGAATTCCCCAACCAGAGACTAGACGTCCACATATCAGAGCCAAAAGCAATATCTCCCATTTCCACATTGGGAGATCCCATAATGTTTGCCTTTTGATAACAGGAAATGAAAGACTACAAACCAAGGCCCCTATAATCAAAACAAGACTTACACATTGAAGAATCGTCAATGCATTGAATTTCATTCTCTTATATTCATCTGGAATGTCATCAATATCATCTTCTTCATTTTCATAATCCTTTTTAGACACTCTTCCAGGGTTGAACATTCTCTCGGATTTCTCATATTGTTCCTCTGGTGGGTCTATCAGCCTAGACTTCGTCTTATCCATCAATGACCTCCATTTGCTCTTTCGAGAATAATAATTTGAACTACTCTTCAACACCTCTTCTACACGTGAACTTGAAGAAGATTGACTTATTTCTTGGTCCGGTAAGTCCTTGCTTCTCTTCCGAACAGCTTCAGTCAATACTTCTTCAAACGAAAATTTGCACTTGTTTGATGAACCTGGGAGTTTACTGCCGGCACTTCCGGAATTGGGTTTTGAGGAAGCATTCTCGTTTTCTTTACCGCAACCATTTTCACTGTCAATCTTGACGATGACTTCTGTTTGATATTGTAAATCATGGGACTGGGGCATATGAAAGTTGTTGTGACTTAAAAGAGGTCGTTGCTCTTCTTCCTGGCCGTCTTGTTGTTCAGCATGAGAACGATGTTCCTTTAAGGACCCTAACAGAGACTCCATTAAGAGAACTTAGATGTAATCTCCCAAGATAATACGTGGGATTTGGGAATAATAAATTAACAACTACCACCCGTATATAAAGCATTTTTTTTAACTACGCTGGCATCTGCAGTGTTGAGGGATGAAGTGGCACGGTGAATTGATGATGGCGGTGAAGAAATGTTAGTTTCTCTGAGTGCATTAATTTGAGTAGATTCTTTGATTCTTTAGTAGTCTCGAGAGAGAAGAAGTATAATTAAATTCTCTATTTCAGGTGTTGATTTAATGGGAATTTTGCTTTGGACAAACATTGTTACTTTGGAATAACATATGTTGTTTTGCTTCACGTGAAAACATGCAGTCGTGCACTTCCGCGCATATACTTCAATCAGGAAATTAGAAAAATAAAAAATAAAAAACGATATTATCAATTACATGTAAGAATCCGAAATGTTTCCAATAAGTAATAAACGCAGATGGGAAAGATTTTGGAATTTATTAGTTTTAACTACACGCACGTAAAATTCGAAAAAGCTTTATTAACTTTAAAAATAAAAATAAAAAGAAAACGCAAAACGATGTTTTATGCTACTTCCTAGTGTATATATTCTCTTCATTCCACTAATAAAAAAATCTCAGAATGGAATTCGATGCTGGCACTTAGTATCGTACAAGGGAACAGCTACAGCCGATCTTTCACTCCCTGTATCAGCTATTTTAAGTTCGTTTTCATGGAGAAAAAAAGCCAGCATAGCATATATTCCGTAAAAAAGTTTATGAACTCGTTTAAACGGAGTGAAACCCATATATTCGATAGCTTCAGAAATTTTGTTCGAGGTTCTCAAGTCTCATCTCCGTCCATTCACACCCTTCAGAATTTGCCTTTAATCAAAATTCTTCTACATACTGAAATATCTGAGAAGAACAAGTCCTGAGAACTTGACATTTGAGACACATTTTTGGTCACTGCACACTCGAGTCACAAACATCGACGCATACACTTGCTGCAGAATAAGTACCTCGTTCTTATACTTTCAGTTTATGTTTTGTATATCTACAAAGCAAATGTTCCACACCACAGCATGTGGATCATTTTTCTTTTTAGAAGTAAAAGAAAAGGGCATCAAAAATTATGAATAAATATCCACACTTCCTTGATGCTCATTTGGCTGCTTGCCTACACGCCGTTATAACTCTTGCCTATTAACCTTTTCTTCTGCTAGTCCTTTCTTCCTCTGGGACCTGTTCCAAGATCATGAAAGTTTCTAAAAGTGCACGCATGGTGGAACCAAAAAGAGTTTAGTCAAAAATTTCCCTATACCTCCTGAAAAAGTGTACGCAAAATTCTATGATTTCAGAGAATTCAGGTCTCAAAGATGCGTCTTGCTGCCAGCATCTCCCAAGCAATTCCACGACTTTTGGATGAGTATGCCTTGGAATCGGAGGCCTTAGACCCTATGTCCACCAACAAGAGCTCTTCATTACTTTGAGCCTGTTTGCTTATAAGCATGCTACATTTTTGGTTCTGTTTTAATCATTTCACTGGAGTCCAAGGACATACACTAATCTAACTCTTAACAATTTAATAGCATTCTCGATGGCGGTAAGTTATAGGACAATTTGGCAGTTCCAGGGCCAAACAAATACCGAAACTGGAATATTAAGATTTTGTTTATGATCGTAATACTCATAAACAGAATTTATTTTATGAAGAGTACCTTCTGGACCACGCCAACAGCTGCTTGTAAGGGGGTCAAGTCCTCATATGGAATCTGTAATATCATTCACAAAAAGCAACTAAATTGAAATTATTTATTTAAAGGTAGCGTTTACCCCAAAAGGATAATGAACTTATCGAGATTTTGGCAAAAGAATTGCTAAAACAACATTACCTTTCCTGTAAGAAGCTCCCATAACACAACCCCAAAGCTGAAAACATCAGCTTTGTGATCATAAGGTTTGTGTTCAATTACCTTCCAAGAGCCAACGTCAAATAAGCACATAAGAGAAACAGACTTTTGCAATCTCATTAATAAGGCGACATGATTCATAATCCCATCAGTACATTCAAAATAACTATATAAAGTAAAAACAGCGTACAAATTATGGTGCTTCATACCAAAACATTTCAAACCATCCACTTCCCAGATTGTATCCAACAAAAATAAGTAAATTGATGGAACTTTTACACAGGAATGATACCATGAGTGGCATTCCTTTCAATTTAAGGTTGAGTAAAGCATAACAGCCATCAAGTCTAATTCTCAATTAAAGCTCAACAAAGCTATGCTCCCCCAATATAAGGATTACTGCATGAAGCCATTTCCAGCTATTTGACCTTGATTTATTTTAAAGCAACTTAAAATGATTTGTGATAATTTGTGCGGAAAGGCATCCTTTTAACTACAATTTATTTTTCCCATTTTCTGACTTTTATATTGATTGCTGCATATAATATAATTTTCAGATCATTTAATATCTAGGCTCATACCAACACTATACTTTTAACCAAAAATCCTCTGGTTTTTCTTTGAGAAAGTGCAATAGAGCCATGGGGCCAAAATCACACAGTATAATTTCTATAAAAATGGCAACCATAAATTTAACAAATAGAAACCAGTAATTTCCACTTGTAAGAAAGTAAAAGGAACGGTCAAAATCCCTAAATATTGCAGAATACCAACCTCTGGAGCCATCCACCGATATGTTCCAGTTTCTGCAGTCATCGCACCAGACTGAACTTGAACTCTAGCAACACCAAAATCAGCAACCTTAACAACCTATAGACATTGTTGAAATGATAAGAAAGACTGAAAATTCCAACCCACTTGTAAATCTGTGCTCTTCTAAACCGATATAGCTCTAATCAACAAGAAGAAATGTGGACATGGAGATGAATTTAATAAAATAACATGAAACACGCCCAACTCTTGAAACTGTGCTTCTCACTTCATAAAGGAACCAATATGTAATTTTCTACCCCATCCTCATACACTTTGGAGTAGATAATGCAGTACTCTTTACAATACGACAAAAATTTACTAAGTAAATGGCACAAAGAGGAAATCTCTTACTCCATTTTCATCCATCAAAAGATTGGCTGCTTTGAGGTCCCTATGGATTATATTATTTTGGTGTAAGTAATCCATCCCCTTGGAAACATCAATTGCAACTCTGAGCAAGGATGGAAGCTTAAAACCACTCTTTTGTTTATGCAGAAGGTCATACATGCTTCCACCAGACATGAATTCTGAGAAAGGAATACAGACAGGAAAAAATATATATAAAAAATTTTACATTTTTTTTAAAGATTGACTACATCACAACATTTCGTAAAGTCAGCTAAATATACCTGTCACGATGCACAACTGGGGAGGTCTTGTACATGCACCAATGTATTGAACAACATTTCTGTGTCGAACCTTCCTGGATATTTCAATTCAGAGTTTATAGAGGGAAAACAAGATGAATTTCTGATAGCAGGCTGCAGCTATTGCATATCTATTCTTAAGGCTCCAAAAAAAAAAAAAAAATTAGAGCCAGCACTAAAAAAAGAATTACATCATGCAAGAAAGCAGACAATTCTTTTGGTCCATGTGGTTGGTGCATAAAATATCATTCAACTACAGAATCCACATTTGATGTACTATTCATGAAAACTAGCAAAGCAAGGGAATTATAAATTAAAAAAAGATTCAAGGACCTAACAAGTAAAATGTAAAGATGCGAATTAGTAAGATTATGAATGCAAGCTCATTACAGGCACCATTGTCCAGATAAAGAAAATATAAACATACATTTGTGAGTGTATAAGTGGAAACAAACAGAGGAAGAAGAAAATAGATTAGACCAGTGACGATGGAAGTTTTAAATTTTGATTTAACAAACCTCATGATATAAACTTCTTGAGCAAATTCCTTTTGCATATTTTCGTTTAGATACTCAGTTGCAAGAAATTTAATAGCCACATCTTGACTACAGAAAGTACCTTTATACCTGTACGAGTCAAAAGCATACTATCAAGCACTCACTCACAAACAGAAGAACTCTAATAGAAGATAAGAACTCACAAATCACCATAGGATCCAGATGCAATTTTATATTCATATTTCAACAGGCTTGCATCAATTTCCCAAACATCAACTCTATCAGCAGGTACATTTACATGGTCGAATCCGATTTGTTTTTGCTTCTGAACCGGACCTACAACATGCTGATGCCTCTGCAGAGCACTTCAAGTTGTCAGGTGATTTAACTGCTAAAAGAACAGGGACGACATTTAAATTCATAACTTTATGCATGAGATGGTTCATGTAAATTTAAATAGAAGTATGAATAGACCATCAGACAAAGATATGTCAGAATGTCCTAAAAGCAGTCAAAATCACAGGTAAACATGAAAAGATAACATAAACTTCAACATTTCTATACAGTGGCCAACAGGACGGATTTAATAGGGCCTATAGTAGATGAGTTTAACTCAAATTTACAAAAGTTACTCCAGTAAAAATAACTGAGAACTAAAAAATTAATAAAATTGAGTTAAAAGAATAGTCATTCCCATTTTTCAAGCAAAATAAACCTGAGGATATATTAACCATTATAATTGGAGCAGACAAGTTGTAAGTGGAGGAACTACCTCAACCTTTGGTATTTCCTTTACCAGCACAGTTCTTAGCAGCTCAGTCTCCTATATATCGTAAACATACACAGTTTTTGATCAATCAAAGAGGAGAGAGAAAAATTCACAATTTTGTTATAGTAATCCTAAATAATATGAGAGAACTGAAAATCAAGAGTTTGAAACACTACATTGCAAATGATAAATGAAACTAAATCAAGAGCTGACCTGCATGCAGTTAAATATAAAGAAGACAAACAAACACTTTAGTTATTATAAATCTTTTGAACTAAGAGCATTATCCAAATACTAGTAATCTGTCATACTACAATCAAAAACAAGAAAAGAAAAAGAAAAATTACCTCCAGTGCCCAACCTTCAACAACAAACACATCCAAGGAGTAGCCATCTATTGTGGAAAATGCATGTGCTTCTTGTATGTTCAACCCAATCTCAGATAGCAAGAAAGTCAGCTGAAAATTCAACAAATTTTACAGAAAAAGGAAGATCATTGACTTAACAGAGATATTAATGATTCACAGTACATAATTTCAGAAAAAATTCCACATAAGAATTAAATCATCAAATCTAACCCTGTACAAAAAATTAATTTGAAAGATAAGATGTTAAAAACATAGGTCATTAGAGATGGGTGGGGATGACAGCAAAGAAGATAAATCTGAGGAAGTGTTTGTCATGTTCATTGCCGAATGTTTGATAGCATGCACATTTGGAAGAAATACAACAAGACAGCATGCACATTTGGAAGAAATACAACAAGACGATGACCAGAAATAATAAGAAAAGCCAACTAGAGAAAACCAAGTGACATCAGCTACCTGACTAAGTAGTTTTGGCTTGTCATTTGTTGAGATAGTAATTTCATGCACTAGCCTGAAAATTGTGAAAGTATTGCCATGTTATTCTACAGTACCTAACAGAAATTTATAACAATCGTAGAAAAAATCTTAAAAAAACAAGAGGGAGGCCTTTCAGAACTGTTTACCGAGAGTTAAATGGAACACTCATGGCAAAATCTTTATCTTGAACATCAAATTTGTTAGCTTCATTTAGAAGCTCCAGATCTGGTGATGAACCAAAGGCTGGTGGAGGATGGATGCTGAAAAGTATATACAGATATGATTATGATCTAAGAAGGTTTTGATATTTGACAATTTTAACTAAAGATAAAGGACCAAATATGAATCCACATAACCATGCCTCAGGTTGCTGGAATAGTCAGAATCTTGAAAATCTATGTTCCTTGAAGAGTCTAAATGAACTAACTCGCAAAATTGCCCAGTAGAAGCAGAATGCACCTGCACGAGAGATAGATTACCCTGAGTCAGAATTTAAGTGTAGAATGTATTGTTTTTATAGGAGATAAACTGAAGGAGCAGATACAGGCCACAAAAGCACTAAAAGAAAAACCGCGGCCCGCCACCCCCACCCCCACCCCCGAAACCAAAGTCATGAAGCATCCATATGAATTGAGGAAAAAAACTAGATAAGAGAAATCTACTGGAAAGGAATACATCATTACCTGCACAAGCCGGACTTCAATTGCAGGTCTAGTGGCAGGATCATGTGCCACGTGTAGTAATCTTTTGTGCATAAGAACATCTTCAGCTCTCTCCACATTCACATCCAGTGCATACCTTCACAAGCAAATTATATCTTCATACACAAGCAATCAACAAATAAATAGTTTTAAAAAAATTAAAAAAAAAATAATATACTTCAACCACTTGTTCTAGTCAAAATGAGTTTTTTCATTTGAAACGTCAACGTTTTCTGTTCTGTTTCCTCCGTCACAAGGCCATGAAAAAATTGTCATTATTTCAGTTTAAAAAAACAAACTTTTTGAAAAACAGTCGTGTCCCATATATACCAATCTCAACGATCCGATCTATCGTTTGGGAGAAAATTTCAAAGGAATATGATAAGTGATCAAGCCAAACTGCAACAGCTACGATGAAAATGGAGCCATCCATCGTAATCACCGTCCTTTCCCTCCACGAACAATGGAGATAATCATTTTGACTGGAATTCAGTTTAACCAAACACAAATATAACGCAAACAACAAGAAAGAAAAAAAAAATACAACAAAAAAACAACGTAAGGCAAGGTTTTCGAGCACCTATTGGGAAGTCGACAAAAATGAGCCCACAGTTCATCTTCGAAGCCAGGTTGCCTCGTTTCTTCTTCGTTCAATTCTTTTAGTTTAAAAAGAACCTCGTTGAAAACTTCAACTTTCTGTCTACGATTCCTACTCTGACTCGGCACAGAATCTATTGCTCTGCTACAACAACTCTCTGTGTCTCCCATCACAATGAACCTCTTAACATGACAAAAGTGAAGTTTCTAAGAAGAAGACTACGAGGAGTGATCACCGATCGATGACTCGTAAACAACAGAGAAGACTAGGAGTGGTTTTGCATGAGAAAAAGATAAAAGGAAAGAAGAATATTGGGATTTTATTTATTATGTTTTTGGCTTTGCTTCCATGGCTTCTCTGAATCTTCTCCTCCTTTTCCAATTCTATTCTTTTCTATTTTTTATTTTATTTAATTTTGTTTCCCACTCTCTCTTCTTCCCTCGCTACTCGCTGCCTGTAATTATAAACGTGATTCATTTTGGAGATTAAAAAGTGAAGAACGTTAAATAATGGGTTAATGCGGCACCCATAAGCCCGTATCTACGTGGATTCTAACAATGCTTTCTCGCTCTGCTTATATCACCCCCTTTGTTATTATTTATTTATTAAACCCTTTGGTTTTGGGCCCCGTGATTTCGACAACAAATATTAATTAACTTTGATTTCTAATAAATAAAGTTTCTTATCCTTACATAATCCGCTGACTGCATCACGCACCTCCGCTGCTACCCAATAGCCTTCTTCTGCTGTTTCATTTCCCACTAAAACTGGGCAGATATATTATAGAGATGCTTTGATCTTGACAACTTAATTAATTATTCATCATCCAGATTCCTCCAGGCTCAGGCTCCCACCTGAACAAATCACTATACGTCAAATCCAGGACCAGGTGTAGGCTGCATAATGTTTTCTAGCAAAGGAAATTAAAGTTGGGTCCTCGAGTAAGAAAACCAACATAAAATCATTTCATGTTCTCTACTGTTTTACTATTTGTATTAAATAGTTGAGCTGAAGGACAGAGATGCTTGATTAGATTTAGAGAATGAATGGGATTAAGCTAACAGAAGAGAATCTTTTCTGTAACTCAAATGTGATTGATAGGGAAGGATAATTAAAGTTGGATGTTGACTTAACAACCTCCTTGAATCAATCATAGAATGCAAAGTTATGAAGGGTATGCCTGAAAACCTACGGAAACTCTCTGTACGTGGTTGGTGGTGCTACTGCGACATCATCCTTCATTGCCAATCTGATATTAATTGTTCAATTATTAGCAACAATTGTTATCACTTACTGTTCGAAAATGTAATCCAACAACTCTTGGTTACTTGGAGCCCTCACCCAAGTCCCAACTCACGGTGTGCTTCCTGCATTCTGGACACAGTGATGCCCACAAACTGTTTTGGTCATCTTTCATGCCACTGAACCATCAATGGTTTGCTATGGTTTTTTCATCTTGAACTTGGATTGAATTTATTAATTAGAATTTAGAGCGGATTAGAGCCAAAAATGCTTCTAATTTATATAATATAATGAGGCATCAGTTTGTGAAAGGAGCAGTTCATAGCAGTTTCTTCAGCTTGGTTGAAGCAATGTCAGATAAAGACCTTTCCGAGTATCTGACAAGATTCTAAAGCATGGGTAAAGCCATTTCTATAGTGAGTTGGGCACTTGGCAGTAGCAGCCTTGTGGGTTAACACGAATTGGGGATACATTTTATAATTTGCTATAGTAATCTGCTTGCATTATATGTCAGGATGCCTCGTCCACTACTGAAAGCTAGCCTATTAGGAAACGAGATAGTAACTTGTCTCTGGGGATGTTGCAACTTACTCCACATGCCCTACTTTCCGATGGAATCCTGATTGGACATCTGGATAGAATGATTATTTTTGTACGATGTTGTCAAATTTACCCCACTTCCATCTTTCTTTATCTATTGAAATTCAGTCATGGTGTGGGCTCACTTCATTTGTCATTATTTATCTCTATCTATTTTGACACTCCAAAACAAAACAATATACACGATAATGCACTCACCTTTTTAATTATATGGGAAAATATTAGCGAAAAACAGAAAATTTTTTTAATTAATTATGAACAGTTTCTCTCTTTTTTTTTTTTCTTTCCTTTTTGTTGGTATTTAAAAGGACTTGTCATCGGTCTTAATTGACAGTTTATGAACTTGATTTGTTGTTTACATCCATGCTCGCAACAACGCTCCAACCTCGGATGAGATTTGAGGGCGTTCGGCCTGTGACAGGCCCATTCTGATTGGCATTAAGTCGATTCTTGGGCCATGATAAAAAGCCTTTTAACTGTAATGGGCTTCATTTAGTGGACTTGGTTGAATTCTTCACGTACCCACATAGTTCTCTGGCCCAAAATCAATCAGTTGGAAATTGCTTACAGATGGATTCTCAAGTCAGCACAGGGGGGGCTGATTTTTCTTCTAATATATATATATATATATATATTTCTCAAAATCTTCAGTATTTAAAGAAGATATTTATTTATGTTTGGATTACAAGACCATGCGCTACCTTTCATGGAGTCCATCATATCTTCTGTTGAAAGTCAAAGCATAAATCAATAGTTCCGTAGAAGAAAATACTTAATCCAAGGCAGAAGATATACTAGCCCATTTGCACGCTTTTATGTTTATGTAGTTCACAGGCGAAGAATGGTCGTCCATCACATAGCCTAGTGTCTGTTTCTGATCTCATGATGTGATTCAAAGAAATTTTAGGTTGTATAAATTTCATACCGATCATAAGATATGGTATGGAATATATATTTCTTTAAATTATTAAACGAGTAACATAACTATCGATCACAGTCACAGATCTTCATTCAAATTATTGTGTGGAAACAAATATTCAAAGAAGATAATGCGTCATCTAGCTCTGCTGATGAACTAAATGGTGAATAACCAAGAGACAAAAACTTGAAATAAATTAATAGTCTTTGAGATGCAAAGAAGGTAGAGAGAGATATGGTCTGATGGCGGTGATTCCCTCATTTATGTATGTAGCACTCTGTGGCCCTGGCTCTGGCTTGTGAGAGAGGGAGAGATGTGGAGAGAACAGTATGGGGATGGGTATTTGGTTGGTATTAAATGCCCTGGTCCTTGGTTTGGATTTTGGTAGTCAAGGGTTTTAAATGCTTACCTGCTGCAAAACTAAAACGTCCCTCTTTCTCTCTCTTTAAAATCTTCTTAAATTCTAAGCAACACCATGGAGACATTCCCATTCCTCTTCGCCATTCCTTTGTTCTTTCCTTCTATAGATTTTATCATCAGCTGAAGAGCTGCAACTCAGATCATTGAAATAGTCGCTGTGATATTGGCCCGGTTCACTCAGCGCAAGCAAACTCCGTGTTTCTGAGCAAAAGATAGTTACAAGCTTTCACGCAAAGTGACGGACTTTGATTGAGCCGCGCCAATATCTCAGTGCTTACTTCTAATTACCTAGTGCAGCTCAACCATAAACTTATAATCTGTATATACATCAAGGTGAGCGTTTTCGTATACAACGGCTCATGCTTTCCATTTCATATTTATATTTCTGTATAGCGCATTAAACTTATAGAGCTGAGGATGATATTTCGGTAAACTATTCAGAAAATAGCCATCCGTTATACACAAATGACCAGATCCAAATCCTTGCCAAAATCGATCTCAGATGTATCTTTTTGCTTACTTTAGGTGTTTTCTCTTACTTTTTTCGGCTAGCTAGTTCCAGTTCCTTAATAAATTTTCCTAATTGCATGGACGCAAACTAACAAAGGAATCTTAAATTATAGTGTAGATTGCCTTATGGTAATTGATGATTAGCTGGAGTTCATGAGGGTTGGTTACGTCGGGACTTTTCGAATTATTCATCATTCATCAAAAGCTAATAGTATATGTGAGAGGTACATACATAACAAATCGAGACTTTGCTAGAAGTATATGTTGATGGGCTGTCAATTACCCTCAATGTAGTGAAAAGTCTTCATCAAATTACAACTTTTGCGTCTACTAATTTATTCATCTGCCTACTGCAGGCACTACATATAGATGATATCGTCGTAATGACCAGCTCGTTTCTATATGAGTGATTTGGCAATGAAAGATAAGTTGTTGAGAGAGTAAATGCCAGCGTTGGCCAATCTTTAATAGGAAGACGATAGTAGATGGGTGAATAAATTAATTAGCTGAGAGAATCTGCAGGACATTTATTATCTGTAAATTAAGATGGCATTGACAGTCAGACAAAGATTCCCTCATTAAATACTGGATGTTCTTCCTATCTATTACTACCATGCATGTGCGATCCCACTCTTCACTTTGCACCTTCCTCTTCCGATAGTCTGTTTAATTTTGTTTGTTTGAGAACTTTTAATGTATAAAATAAGAAATTTTTTATTCAAATTGCACATAACATAGAGTAGTTCATATTAATTGACTTGAATAAACAATGATGCAGTAATGGTGTAGTCAAAAATTTTGATAGCCGGGTATTGGCCCAATAAAATCTTACTTACCCTTAGACGCCATCGATTTGGACCAAGAATTTTTCTCCCTAGGGGGCAAAATTATTAAGAAAGTAATAAAAGCCTATCTTTTTGCGTTGATCGATGTGGGTGCATATTATCATATATAAGGTTGCATATCGTTTTCTTCCATTCAACTACCCAACGATCAAAAAACAAACACAGGCCAAGCTGATGAGCTTATTTAGGCAAATCTCATGAGCCTAATCTGCTTATTGGAAACTTACAAGGTTTTATAAAAAAAATTGGGGGAAATGACAATAACCCCCCAATTAAATTTGAAGAAAATACTTAGCCCCACATTTTTATTAAACTAACACTTACCCCCCAAATATCCCAAAAAAATTAACACTTACCCCCCAAATATTTGGGGGGTAAGTATTAGTTTTGAGAAAACAGAGATAATTTTTTGGGGGATAAGTGTTAGTTTAAGAAAAGTGTGGGGTTAAGTGTTTTCTTGAAATCTAATTGGGGGGTCAGAGTAAATTTCCCTTTATAATTGTGTTGGTAGGCTAGACTGAATCATGTATCGTTCTTTGAAATGCGTATTTCACAATTGAATTTAACTTTTTGTTTTCATGAGATAAAATATGCAATCTTAGGGAAATTAACCTAAAATGTCTTTCCTGATTAAATGTCATACTTGTTTCATTTTTTATCAATAAAATTTCTAAAACTACCGAAAGTTGGTCAAAGAAAGGAAAAAAAGTATATACTTAGTTATATAATAGTAACATATCACTGCGGGCTTTAGTTGCTCAAGAGGCTGGACTTTTCATAAGAAGGAAAATCGTGTTTGTCAATTGCAATTGGGAGACAATTAGGTAAGACTTGTCAATCAATGAAGAAGTCCAATTTTGAAAAATATCTTCCCAAGTATCATACCTACCATTAAGTACATTGGTTGCATAATCCTATATATGTCGGTAAATATATTGCACTCCGAAAGAGAGAGAGAATACAAATTTGTACGCCTAGGCTCCTCCCATTGGCCACTTACGCGTAAATTTCGCGCTGAGAATCTTTGGAACACGCTATGTCATCCGGCCCACAAGAATACTGATCAACCCAAAACTCTACTTAATCAAACGACCAACAACGTAAAAAGAAAAACCCCTTTTATGCAGTATGTAACAAAAATCAAACGAATAATTATTCTCTCTATATTTATTGGTTACGAGGATACAACACACCTTCCGCAACTCTGAAACTTCTACAATTACAAACCCTAATCTTTTGATCTTCTCTCATCAGTTGAGATCATTTGAAATGGATTCGAGTGACAAGAGCCCTCCGGTCATATTGGGTGCACCAGGAGTTGCGGGAAGGAGAGCTACGGCTTTGAGAAAAGATGGGTTGACCGAGTTCATGCAGTCAATCATTGTCAAAAGACAAGAAGTGGAAGAACAAGAACCGTTTTACGTACTTGATTTAGGAGTTGTCATGTCCCTCTACAACAAGTGGGCCCGTACACTTCCTATGGTTCGTCCATTCTACGCCGTAAAGTGCAACCCGGAGCCGGCTCTCCTTGGCGTGCTTGCCTCCCTCGGTTCAAACTTCGACTGCGCCAGCCGAGCAGAAATTGAAGCCGTTTTGGCGCTTGGTGTTTCACCGGATCGGATTGTTTATGCAAACCCGTGTAAAGCAGAGTCTCATATTAAGTACGCAGCACGTGTTGGCGTTAATCTAACAACCTTTGATTCTCTGGAGGAGGTTGAAAAGATTCGGAAGTGGCACCCGAAATGTGATTTATTGATCCGAATCAAAGCTCCGGACGACGGCGGAGCAAGGTGTCCGTTAGGTCCCAAATACGGTGCTCTGCCTGATGAAATTGCGTCCCTACTCGAAACCGCTCAAGCTGCAAGCCTTAACGTCACTGGCGTTTCGTTCCATGTAGGAAGCGGAGCCACACAATCGCATGCATATGATGGCGCTATAGCCGCGGCTAAAACGGTTTTTGAGACGGCAGCTCGGCTTGGTATGCCTGAAATGCGCATACTAAACATTGGTGGCGGTTTCACAAACGACTCAAAATTCGATGAAGCGGCTTCAGTCGTGAAAGGCGCGCTTCAAGCTTATTTTCCAAACAAATCAGAAATGACTGTTATATCGGAGCCGGGCCGTTTTTTCGCGGAGTCGGCTTTCACACTAGCCACTAACATTATAGGGAAGCGTGTGAGGGGTGAAGTGAGGGAGTATTGGATTAACGACGGGCTTTACGGGTCCATGAACTGTATTCTATATGATCATGCAACTGTCACGTGCACGCCTCTTGCTTGCACGTCCAATCGTGCCAACCCCACCTGCGAGGGGCTGAGGACGTACGGTTCGACGGTTTTTGGACCGACGTGCGATGCTCTCGATACGGTTTTGACGGGCCACCAGTTACCAGAACTACAGGTGAGTGATTGGCTTGTCTTTCCCAATATGGGCGCCTATACGGCTGCTGCTGGATCCAGTTTCAATGGGTTTGACACGGCTGCCATTTTGACTCACCTTGCCCACTCGAATCCAAGCTAAAGCATGCAATGCAATGGCGGCGGGGTTGATAAGAAGATTCCATTTTCCTTTCTGGGAGGATTTGTGTCTTTAGTTGGGTGGGTAATGTTAACATTATGGAGTCTCTTTAGTATTTTTTGTTTTTGTATTTTGACTATTGTTATCATCTACATTTACAAGTAATTATGGGTTATAAAGGGTTCTTTTAATTTTTTTTTTTTTTATTGCTAAATTATGCTCCAAGTTCAGCTACCACCCCTCTATTGGCTGTCTTTTAGGACATTGTAGTAAAAAGAAAAAAAAAATTCCACCAAAGAAATCGAAAAAATTGAAAAGTAGGCCAAATCCTGTTTGAAAAACGAATCCTCGACGTGGGTCTGATTATGATGTCAAAATTTTAGAAGAGTTGATCATTTTTCGACAAAATCTAATAATTTTTTTAATTTTTTTTTTATCAGAATAAAATTGAAAGAAGAAATATAATGAGGACGATAAATGGTTAAAAAGAAAAACTATAATAATTGCCTGATAGTTTGATATGAGAATGCTACAATTAGAGCATGCTCTTGGCTCTTAGCTCTTAGCTGTTTCAAGTAACTAATTTGACAATTTGTAAAGAGCACGTACGTCTATCAACATTGGGTCTAATTAAGGTTTCTCTGAAGACAAGCATCAGGTAATGTGGTGTGTTCTCCTACGTTCTTTTATGATTGAAAGTCCAAAACCAAATGCTTCTAATCTGCATCAATAGTGCCCTGTATCGTATCACAGGCCAAGCCTAAAGAAAGAGTCGTGAAAATTGGCCCAGCCTTGATTTTTATTTAGGCCTACACTGGTCAGGCAGGTCCAACCCACCTCAT
Source organism: Bursera palmeri (assembly GCA_026225775.1). Lineage (NCBI taxonomy): Eukaryota > Viridiplantae > Streptophyta > Magnoliopsida > Sapindales > Burseraceae > Bursera > Bursera palmeri. The sequence continues at coordinate 2,410 of JANKKB010029414.1, read as the reverse complement.
ACATGGGCCCTTATTAACACGCCACATGTCTCATGAGAAGTCGTAAGTGGTTGGACACCTCCCTCGAATTTGTGATCAAACGTGAAAGTTGAACAGACGAAGCAGCTTACAAGGGGTTCACGTCTCTGTTATTCGTAGAATCGCCATGGAAGCTCTAAGCTCCTCTGCAACCATCATTTCCTCATCCTCTTCTCCTCTTTCCATCTTCTCTGGAAAGACCAAAAGCACGCCGACAAGACTTGTCCGATTCCACGCTCCCTCCAAAAGTAAGATCTTTCTAATCTTTAGAAAATTATCATTCAATTCTTGTTATTTTTTATTTTTTCTAATAGAAATATTTCTTTCTATTGACGTATAGAGAATGGTAAAGACTTCGATCTCCAGTCGGATTCCAATGAGACGAGCATCGTCCCTGTTTTTGGCAACCAAACGCTCTCAAAGGTAAGATTTTTTACGTCTAATTTATGAATGGATTTTGCGCTGGTGAAATGGGAAATTAGGGTTTTATGTGAACTGATCAATGAAATAAAATCAAAACAAATCAGGACGCAGCGATGGGACTGGTTCTAAGTGCGGCATCGGTGAGAGGATGGACAACCGGGTCAGGGATGGAAGGTCCATCGGCACCAGCTGGACCTGAGGACGGATCCAGTACGGCGAAGGTATCCACTTTCCCCTGGTCTCTCTTCACCAAATCGCCACGTAGGCGCATGCGTGTTGCCTTCACTTGCAATGTTTGTGGTCAGAGAACTACTCGCGCTATCAATCCCCATGCTTACACTGACGGCACCGTTTTCGTTCAGGTAATTAATAGATGAATAAAGATCATACAAATTAAACAATTAAAGTTTTATGTTTTTTTGTTTTTTGGGAATTGATTGTTTATTATTTTTTTACAGTGTTGTGGCTGCAATGTGTTTCATAAGCTTGTGGATAATTTGAATCTGTTTCACGAGATGAAGTGTTACGTGAACCCAAGTTTCAAGTATAGAGATGCCAAATGGGATGTTGGCTTCAAGTTATTTGATATGGATGATGATAGAAACGATATTTATCCAATATAAAGAGGTGAAATGATGGCTTGCATCATGTACATTCCATAACCATTCCTTTTATTATTCTGGGAAGTTTACTTGGATCATGTTGTACATATTGTTTTAGGTGAGTAAGTGTAATTAAATAAGTTGGATTCATTTTGAGCCTTATGGATACTTTTGATACAATGAAATACGTGGAAACAGCGTCTGGCTATTTTTCTAATGTTGTGAATTCTATCTTTTGTGCTTTTGGCCTGGCCTTGCTAGCAAAGCGCTGAGCTATATGATGCATGCTCTGGTGAGAATTTTAAATGTTTGGAGCTCTTCAAGTTTCTGTGCTTCCCACTTAGTATTGGGAGCAAATTCAGTTCTTGTTGACTTAGGCTGCTCTTTACTCGAAGCTAGGATCACTTATTAGTTGCAAATTTAATATGGCTTCAGGAAATGCAAATTTTGTGAAGGGCAGTAATATCTGAAGTGACTGCTTTTCTCCTTGTGGCTCCGTTAGTTGCATAATATGCCCTTAGTGGTTGTTGAGTGAACCTAGCTACAGATCATGATCCATTGGTTGTGAAGAATTTGTTCACGTTTTCGTGCTTGCCTTCTCGTAATACATACACAATTGTGCTTTCTATCAGTTTAGCTTTGTGGTTTAGTAGGCTATGCATGTTTTAAGAGGTTTCTTGGTATCAATCAGCATTGAGTTGGTATGTGTATACTTCTATGTGAAAAACCTATAGAACAAAACCTTGGAACCCTTTAATTCATTTCCTCATTTCTATTGAAAGAAAAATTTAGGGGATTATAAACAAATAGACTTTTATGTGATAGTTCTGGTTGACGTTCTCCCTGACATTATTCTTTGTACCTGGAGTTACATTTACGGGAAAACAGGTTGTTACTATCAAAACAGAGCATTCTTGAGCTGAGATGGCTATTGAATCCTTGTCATGAGAGCCAGTGTAATCCTTTATCTCATTCGGTGCATTATATTATCTTGGAGTAATTATAATTGCACTGACGAATGTGATTTGATAAGATAGCCTTTCACCCGAGTCTCGAAGGAAGTCCTGATAGCATGCATGGCTAGAACTGATAAAATATCAGATTTGACTAGACTACCAGAATGATTCTCTTAGTCGAAGATCATTTTGGGTCATCAGTCTTCTTTTCCATATTGAATGGAGTTGCGACATGATTGCATCATTCCTACCAATGTTGCAATCCGGTGATGGTCCTTGCAATAGATAAGAGTAATGACATGAATCTCTAAAATATGACCATTACAATTTTTTATAGAGTAATTATCAATCACCACCCCTACCTTTTGCTTAAATTTCACTCATATGGAACTTTTGCCCTTTTTCCTTTCC